>JAECZO010000119.1:0-87356 GCA_019188245.1 Novymonas esmeraldas | reverse complement strand
CCCCCCCCCCCCCCCCCCGATCTCTCTTATTGTTTCCCCCCTCCCCCTATTTATGTACCTCCTCCCTCTCTTGTGTCGCGGTGGCGGATGCAGCGTGCTCGCCGTGCACGCCGACGCTGCCGTCGCCGCGCGGTGTCACCGTGTGTGCCCTGTCGTCCGCGTCATCTCCGCCTCGCTCCACCTCCCCGCTCCCTCCTTCGTCCTTGCGCGCTGCCGTCTCGCTGGCCTTGTGTGCACCGCGTCGCCGTCAGCGTTGCTGGCACGTGTGTGTGTGTGTGTCTCTTCCTGTGGCTGCGGTCTGGTCGCTCACGTGCGCGATGCGGTGGCGCTCCTATTACTTCTTTGTCGCGTGGTGGTGTTGCCTCCGAGCCGTGCGTGGTGTGTCAGCGTTGTCTCTCACCCCCGTTGCTGGTCTGCAGGCTGTATTTCACAGATACCCAAGAATCTAGAGTCGCAGTGCCGGTGCTGCGTGATGTGATGTGCCGTGCCGCGGATGCCTTGGCGAGAGGTGTGCGTGTGTGTGTGCGCCTCTCCCCGCCTCGGATGTAGTCTCTCTCTCTCTTTCTCTCCGGCTCAACGTGATGCGCGACTTCCCTCTCACCATGCGCTCTCCTCCTCCTCCTCCTCCTCCTCCTCCTCTTCCTCTTCCTCCTCCTCTCTCTGCCGCCCTCTGGCGCATCGGTGTGCACATGCAACTCACTCACACACTCACGCCCACGCTGACACACACACACACACACGCCAACACGTGCATGCGCGCAAGTCTACTCAAGTCTCTTGTCGCTCCTTCTGCTTGTCACTCGGACTTCGACCTCCGCTTAAAAAACAACTTCGAAGCACAAAAAATCAAACAAACACGAAAGACCCTCAAAACGTAAAAGAAAGGAAAGACTCACTCACCCACCCACTTACACAGACCCTCACGTGTGCAGCGCTTCTTGAGAGTGTGCGACCAGTGCTGTGGTGCTCGTGTGTCCTTGCCTCTGTGCTGCCCTGCGGCTGTCTCATCTCTCTACGGACTCCGTCGTTACGACACACAACACAAAAACAAACAAACAAACAAACAAACAAACAAAAAAAGAGGCGCTGAAGTTGTGTTCAGGTACGTCTCCAGTCCTTCTTGTCTCTCGGTGGATTGTGAGTTAGACCTGCATCGACGCGTGTCTGTGTTCGTGTCTGTCTGTCTCTCTCTCTTTCTTCCTCCGCTGTTTTGTGCTTGTCGTGTGCGTTACTGTTTGTTTGGTTTTTTAACATTATATATTTGCGCACGCTCTCGCTACCACTCCGTGTCTCTCTCTCTCTCTCTTTCTCTCTGGCTGATTCATACACACACGCAAACACACACATACACACAGACAGGGCGAGACGCTCGACGTATCGCTCGTATCAGCGTCATTGTGTGTGTGTGTTACTCTCCCGAGGCTGCACTGCTTCCCACTCCTCATTCTCCTCTCGCTGTGCGGCCGTACGTGATCGTCGTTTCATTGTTGCTGGTGTGCACGGTCTGTGTCTTGTGCCGCCGTGCGCCTCGCGCTCGCTCTTCCACCCTTCTCTCTCTCTCTTTCCTTTTCTCTGTAGCTCTTGTTCATTGACGTGTACACACACACTCTCTTTTGTGTTCTGAAGCGTGACTGTCTCTCTCTCTGTTTGTGTGTGTTGTGACATCGCCCGTCAGTTGTGTGAAGAGGTTTGTCACGCGGAGCTGTAGCTCAAGCAGGTGCGGGTCGCGTGTGATCTAACCTTGTGGAGGGCCGCCTTCCTCCCGTGTTGATCCACGCTGTAGCAACTCCTTGTTTTCTTTTTCTTGTTGTGGTTGTTTATCGAAGTCTTAGTGCATCGACGCTGTGTCGCCCGTGTCGCCTCACGGACACACACACACACGCACACACACATCCATACACGCAGAGTCTTGCTGCCGTGTACAGGTCCCACCGCCTCGCCCCGCCTCTTCAGCCCCCTTCCTGCGTCTCTCTCTCTCTCTCTGTCTGTCTGTCTGTCATTGTCGTAGACTCTCTCTCGCTTCACTTCGCCGTTTTCTTTTTATTATTATTGTTGTTGTTGTGCTCCGGTCGCCGTCTGCTCTTCTGTTCGGTGCCGCTGAGCCTCGTGTGTCCCCCCTCTCTCTCTCTTTCTCTCTGTGTGCGTGTGTGTGTCTCTTGTGTGCTTGCCATTGTCCTCATCGAGCTCCTGCTTTAACTTCCGTCGCGCCGCCTCCTTCAGTCGTCTCCTCCGTCTCTCTTGAGCGCTTATCCATTGCATAGTTGGTGTATCTGTGTGTCTGTGTGTCTGTGACGGCAAGCGGCATCGTGCGTGCAGCACTCTTCCCCCTCATCCTTCCTCCACCCTTGTTCCGCCTCCACACACACACAAACACTCTCTCTGTTTTTTTTTTTTTGTTTTGTTTCTCTCTTTGTGTGTTTTCTGTTGCTCGCTCGCGCTCTCTCTTTCTCTCTCTCACCTCCTCCCATCCACACTTGCCAGTTGCACGATCGCGCGCGATGGCGTCGCCGCTGCCCCGCTCCTCCTACACGCACCTCTTCCGGCCTTGCCGGGTGGGGCAGCACACGATGAAGAACCGGATCGTCATGTCGCCCCTCTCGCGCTGCCGCGCAGACGACAATCACGTGCCGACTGCCATCATGACCGAGTACTACGGCTCCCGAGCGTCGATGGGGATGCTCATCACGGAGTCCATCATGGTGCAGCGCGACTACTCGGGCTTCGCCTACGAGCCCGGTCTCTTCTCATCCGAGCAGGTCGAGGCGTGGCGGCGCATCACGGACGCCGTGCACGCCCGCGGCGGCCTCATCGCGGCACAGGTCTACCACCCTGGCCGCGCCACGACGCCGGCGAACTTAACTGCGGCGGCGCTGGTGCCGATGGGGCCGACCACTGTGGGCATCCCCCCCGAGGCGGAGCAGTGCATGGCGCCTTGCACGCGTGACGGCAAGACGCAGGCCTACCCGCAGCAGATCCACGCCATGACGGCGGCCGACATCGACGCGGTGGTGGACACCTTCACCACGGCGGCGCGCAACGCCGTGGCGGCCGGCTTTGACGCGGTGGAGGTGCACGCCGGCGGTGGCTATCTGATCGATGCCTTCCTTCGCGACGGCGCCAACCAGCGCACGGACGACTACGGCGGCTCCATCGAGAACCGCGCGCGTCTTCTCCTGCGCGTCGTGGATGCCGTCGCCGCCGCCGTTCACCCCGGACGTGTTGGGGTGCGCCTCACCCCGCTCGACACCTTCAATGCGCAGTCGGACAGCCGCCCAGAGGCGCTCACGACGTACGTATGCGAGCAGCTGGACGCGCGTGCCATCGCCTTCGTCGACGTCGTCCGCGGCGACCCGCGGACCGGGACGCCAGGCAACGCGGAGACGTGGGTGCGGCGGTCCTTCGGTGGGACTGTGCTGGCGAGCCACGGCTACTCGACGATGGACATGGCGGAGCAAGCGATCGCCGACGGCGCCGTCGACGCCGTTCTCTTCGGTGTCCAGGCCATCGCCAACCCCGACCTCGTGTGGCGAGTGCTCACCAACACCCCCCTCACCCGCGCGGACCCGTCCACCTTCTTCACCCGCGGCATACGCGGCTACATCGACTACCCGATCTGCGAGCCGCGCACCTTCTCTGACCCGCACGTCGTCGTCGCCGCGGCGGCGGCGGGGCAGCGCGCGGCGGAGCAGAGCGTGAGCCGCCGCCGCAACTCCTCCTCCGCTGCCGCCGCCGTGAACGCTGCCGCCGCTGTGCTGACGGCGGAGCAGCCGTACTACGCCCTGTCGCAGCCGCTGCTGGTGGGGCGGGTGGCGATGAAGAACCGCCTCCTGATGGGCCCCATGCCGAGGCAGCGCTGCGACGAGCAGCAGTGCCCGACGTCCATCATGGCCGCCTACTACGCTCGCCGCGCCAACTACGGGCTCATCGTCAGCGAGCCGTGCGAGGTGCAGCCCGGCTACCACACGTACGTGCGCGGCGCCGCCATCTCCACCAAGGCGCAGGTGCAGGCGTGGCGCAGCATCACGGATGCGGTGCACCAGGGCGGGGGCATCATGTACTGCCAGCTGCACCACGGCGGCCGCGCGACGCTGCCGTGCAACATACAAGGTGCTGACCGGCGCGTGGTGGGGCCGACGACGCAGAGCATCCCGATGGACTACCGCTGCCCCGCCGCCTTCGCGGCCGATGGCCGAGACCAGCCCTACTCGACCGAGGTGGTGGCGCTGAGCACCGAGAGGTTGGCGTGGCTCGTGCGCTTGTACGTCGCGGCGGCGAAGAATGCAGTGCTGGCCGGCTTCGACGGGGTGGAGATCCACGCCGGTGGCGGCTACCTCATCGACCAGTTCCTGCGCGAGTGCAGCAACACACGCACGGACGACTACGGAGGCTCGCCGGCCGCCCGCTGCCGCCTCCTCAACGAGGTCGTTGACGCGGTCGCCGCCGCCGTCGGCCGCCAGCGCGTCGGCGTCCGCATCTCGCCGACGGACCTGTCGAAGGGGATGAAGAGCACCGACTCGGTGGCCGTGACGGAGGTGGTGGCGACGTGCATGGCGGAGCGCAAGATCGCGTACTTGACCATGGCCAGCGGCAGCGACGGCTACTACCACGGCCCGGTGCCCGCCTCGCTGCTCGAGGTGGTACGACGGTGCTTCGGCGGCGTCGGCGTCATCGTGTGTGATGACAACGTCGGCATGGCCGAGGCGGAGGAGCGGGTCAAGTCGGAGGCGGTCCACGGCGTGTGCGTCTCTCTCGGTGCCATCGCCAACCCAGACATCATGCAACGCGCGATCCACGGCGTCGCCGCGGCCGAGCCGGACATGCACACGCTCTTCACACACGGCAGCGAGGGCTACGACACCTTTCCCACATTTACTGAACTGAAGAAGGAGATCCGCGCCGAGCAGGCGCGTCAGTCCGCGCAGGCCAGCGCCTGCTACGCAGCGGAGCCGTCCAACTGCGACACACCAGATGCACGCAGCGGCGCGGCCAACGGCAACGGTGGTGGCGGCGACGACGTCGTCACCGGCGCCGGGGAGTCGACCAATGCCACGACGCCCAACAACTGCAACCGCGACGTGGCCGCGAAGGTTGGCGTGCCGGCGGTGCAGCAGAGCGCCGACGCATCGACAGAGACGCACGACGGGTCGCGCGTGTTCATCCGCCGTGACAGTCGCGCCAGCCGCCGTGAGTCCGTCTCGCTGCGCCAGACCTGAGCTTAAGCCTCCCCCTCTTCCTCTCCCCCTTCCTGTCCAATGAAGGACGGGCTGTGTGCGTGTGCATGTGTGTGTGTGTGTGTCTCGCTCACGTCTAGCGTGCCGGCACGAGGGACAAAAGGGCAGGCAAACGAGGTCACACGTGGTATTCACACGCACACACACACACACATGCACACACACACACACAGACACACACACACACACACACACACACAGACACAGACACACACAGACACACACGCACCTCAAGCAACACCACCGCAGCTCTGTCTGCCTCTTCTCTCCCTCGCGCGTTTCACTGATGCCTCTCTCTTGTCCTGTGCGTGCACGCGTGCATCACTTGTGTGTATCTGTGTGTGTATCTGTATCTGTGTGTGTATCTGTGTCTGTGTCTGTGTGTGTGTGTGTGTCTGTGTGTGTGTGTGTATCTGTGTCTGTGTCTGTGTGTGTATCTGTGTCTGTATCTGTGTGTGTATCTGTGTCTGTATCTGTGTGTGTATCTGTGTCTGTGTCTGTGTGTGTGTGTGTGTCTGTATCTGTGTGTGTATCTGTGTCTGTGTCTGTGTGTGTGTGTGTCTCGCTCGTACCGGGAGTTCGTTTTTTTTTTTTTTTCGTTTGTTTCTTCCATCGTTTTTTTTTTTTTTTCAAAACTGTGCGTCTTCTTTGTTTTTCTTTTTCTTTTTTATGTGTGTTTTGTTTGTGCACTTATCTTTTTTTTTTTTTTTGCTTCCGTGTGTCTTCACGCTCGTCCGCCCTGCATATCAACACGATGCGCCGCTTTCTTCTACTTTACGTTTGTTATCACGCCATCTGTTCCCGGTGCTCCCCCCACCCGCTCCTCCTCCTCTCTCTCCACAGGCGTTGGTGTGGGAGACCGAAGGGATGCAGGCACATCAGCGCACTAGGTCGTAACACCCGAAGCACACATACGCACAGCTACATTGACACGAGCACACACATCCACGCACACACACACATACACACATACACATGCACAGCGCTTTCATTCGTCGCTGTGTCCCAGGGAACAGCAAAAGGGAGAGTTTGTGTGTGTGTGTGTGTGTATGTCACCGCAGTCTCTCCTTCCTCCTCCTCATTCCACGCTTCACACAATCTGCATGTCTCGCCTCCCACCTTCCGCTTGTGACACTATGATTCACACAACACACAACACACAACACACACACACACACACACACACACACACACAACATGCTCGCAGAGTGCGTGGGAGAGGCGGTTCTCTTCTCAGCGCACGTCTGCTGCTCACCGCACCAGGAGAGTTCGCAGCAGGACCACATACACCTCACACATACAGCATAGACACACAGTTAGACGTACAAATATATATATGGAAACAAACGCATCAGACAACAACAAGAACAACAACAACTCGAAGAGACAACCACACTTGCACATCCGCGTACAGTGATTTGATCCCTTCGCTTTCCTACTTGGAGAGCGAAGAGGAAGAAAAGAACAAGAAGAGGGAGGCGGCGACGGCAGCGGCAAGTTGCCGACTGCCGGTCAACGTCTGCCGAGCCTCTCGGCCGCTCCTGTTGTGTGTGTGTGTGTGTGTGTGTGTGTGTGGGCGAGTGTGTGAGTGCAGAAAGAGAAGGCGGTGGAGGAGGAGCTGAGAGGTGCATCGCGCCGCAGACGCGTGGGGACGTGCGGCGCTTCCTTCCTCTCTCCCGTCTGCCTCCGCCCCACCAGCTTTCGATGCGTCCCGCTATCATCAGTGGTGGCGACGAGGCGGCGGTGAACGAGTTGTGTGCGGAGTCGGCGCGGCGTCCACGCGCACCGCCGACCGCGGCGATGCCGTCCGAGACGACAGATCGACGACTGCGGCTCCGACCGACCAATGCCATGGCGCCGGCGAAGACGCCGCGCACCGAGTCACGCTGCTGTCCCGCCTCCGATGCGCTCCAACGTGTGCGTCGCCTGCTGCTCGACCTCGAGCTGCCATGGGCAGATGCACAGTTGGTGGAGGTGTACCTTCTCCGCCCGTTGCGGTCCCCACAAGGTCGCGGTGTCGGTGGCCGGGCTGCTGCTGCTGCTGCTGCGACGACTCCGCCGCCGCCAACCGTCTCGCTGGCGAGCGAGCCTGTGGGTGACGCCGCCCTCTCCGTGGATGCGCAGGCCACTGCCACCGCCTCTACCATGCTCACCAACACGCGGCTCCTCACGTCCAAGCACGCGCTGTATTACGCAGCGCAGCCTGTCGCAGAGACGGGGGTCTCGTCGCGGGCAGTAACGCCGATCGACGAGGAGCACAGCGCGCCAGAGCGCGGTCCTGCCACCGCTGATGTGGCGCACGCGGCGGCCAGCGCGGGCGGTGGCTGCGAGACGCTGCGCGCGCCGCACGTCATGGACGGCTCGGCTGTGGGGCCGGGCACACGCCGAGCCCAACCGCGCCCGCCCCGCCTCCCGCAGAGGGGCGAGCGGCCACGACCGCCAGCGCGCGCTGCCGTCGTGGGGGGCGGCCATGACACATCTGCGCTGACGGCGCCGCCGCCGCCGCTGCAGCCATGGCGCCACCGTCTCTGCTTGGAGGTCACGCCGTCCCTCCTGCAGGAGGCGGAGCGGGTCTTGACGGCCTACGCGGCTGCGCGCGCGGCGGCGGTGGCGGCCGTGAGACACCGTGACGCGGTCTGGCGCACACTTCTTCGGTTTCTGCGTGTCGTGCGCGTCGCCATGGCCCTTCGAGCCGACACGCATGCCTCACGCTCCCATCTGCACACCATAGACGGCGCAGCGGTGGAGGGCAGCGGCCTCGAGAGGTCGGCCTACGCGGATGCGGACGCGGGAGACGAACGCGCAGGCGCCTCCGCAGCCCCGCTGCCCCCCTCGTCAGCGCACGAGCGTCCCTCTCCGCGTCCCGTGAGCGCGTCGCCCAGCACGGCGGAGGAGGAGGAGGACGACGACACCGCCGACGTCGCACCACCTCTGCTGACGCCACCCGATCGCCACCCGCACCACCCGCAGCGTCCGCTGCAGCGCTTCTTCATCGGCTCTCCGCGCATGCCCGCCGTCAGCGGCAGCACGAACACGAGTGCAGGCAGCGCAGGGCCCACCGCGACGGGAGACGTCACCCCGTCCCATCTGCGTGTGCGTGTCCCACCGCTGCTGCTGTGCCTGCGGCCGTCGGCGGCACCGCTGTCCGCTAGAGGGACGAGAGAGGCGGCCGGCGAGGTCCGCGGCGGACCTGCGTCGGCGCGTGCGTACTCCGCCGCGGCGCCTGTGCCGCGCCACCGCACCGTGCGGCGTGCAACAACCAGCGGTCCCGCGCCACCGCCCTCTACGGTCTACCCTGCGCTGTCCACCACGCAGAGACTGCAGCCGCCGCCGCGTCGCACAGACTCGGCAGACGGCGCCACGCGGCGCCGCTCTCGATCAGCGCCGTGCGCGGGAGCGGCGGCGGCGGCGACCACCGCGCACTCTCCGCGGCCACCGCACGGCCTCTCGTCCACAGCGGCGACCCCGCGCACGCGGTGGACCGGCCGCGCTGGCGCCTCTCTGGCCCCGTCGTCGGCCCGGAGCCCACAGCCTAGCGCGTGCGCCTCCTCTGCTGTGTCGGGGCAGCCGCCGCAGCTGCAGAGCGGTGCTGCTGCGCCGACTCTCGGGTCTGGGCTGCACATCGTTCCGCGGCGGGTGTACGGCGACTGCCTCCTCCACTACCTCTACTACCTGCAGCGGGCGACGCTCGCGGTGGTGGAGGCGGTCGCCGCACTGCGCCGCGGCCACACTCGCCCCGACGCTCCCTTCGTCGCGGACCGCCGCAGCAACTACCTACTGGAGGTGCTGACGCAGACGTCGGTGCTGGCGCGCGACACGGCCATGCAGTGGCTGATGGGCGATGACGAGGAGGACCTCGCCGCTGTCGTCCGTGAGCCGGCGCGTCCACGGCGCTCCTCCCACGTGGTCGCACGTCACGGCCACGATGGCCACGCATCACCGGAGGCGGTGCAGATGCACCAGGAGGGGCGCGATGTCGCACAGCTCGCAGCTGCTCGTGGTCGGTGGCCTGAGCAGCTGCTGCGTGCGCCGCTGCTGAGCACGCGCTCCAGCCTCGCCCGCCACGCCGCTACGCCGAGTCTCCTCACCCATCTTGCGGCAAAGCCGCTTGCGTCTGTGTGCACGCCCGGCGCCACCACCGCCGTCGCCGCCGGCGCCGCGGAGGCACGGAGATGTGATGACGGCGACGTGGAGTGTGCCGCCGCCGCTGCTGGTGTGGTGTGCTCGACAGGAGATGGTTCAACGCCTTCTCTGGCTCTGCCAGTGGATGTGCTGGCCGCGTACGGCGGCGGCAGCGCCGACACCGGCGCGACGGCCACCTCCTCTGCATCCTGCGCAGCGTGGCGCACGCGATTGGAGGTCGGCGAGCGGCTGCTGCACTGTGAAGTGGCGAACCAGCTGAGCTACTTGAAGGCGTGCATGCAGTGTGTGTTGCGGCACGAGTATCCGCTGCACCTGCGCGGCATGGCGAGTGTGCACGCGCGCTTCTACGCCGAGGCGCCGGTGGACGGCGATGAGGCGGCGGCGGCGGCGCCGTGCCACGACCGCGTCTTGTTCGCTGATGAGCGTCTTCGCGTGGGCTGGATGGAGGAGCTGCAGGCGTCCTGGCAGTTTCTGCAGTCAGGCAGCGGCTCGGTGCTGTAGCGCGTCCCTCCTCGCCACCGTTGGCGCCGCTGCTGGACTGGGAAAGGGGGGCGCATCTGTGTTGATGTGTGTGTGTGTGTGTGTTTGTGTGTGTGTGTGTGTGTGTGTGTTTCGTGCTAGACTGTTGCATGCATCGGCGCCGCTGAAATCATAAAGCGAGAGAGAGAGGTGGAGCGACAGGCGCCGCTCTTCCTCTCCGGTGTGTCTGTGTGTGTGTGTGTGTCTGTGTGTGGCTGTCTGTCTTCCTGTCTCTCACCCTCTTCTCCTCTCACCCCTCTCTCTCTCTTTGCTTGCAGTCACGCGCTGCACAGCGCTGCAGACCGCACCCGCCACGGGGGAGGTCAAGTACGACACGAGCATACACCCACACCCACACAAACATACACACACGCACGCACACACACACACTCACACACACGCACACACACTCATCCAGACACACGCGTGCGCTTCGTCTTGGTTCAACCTCATCTTCTCCGACTGCCGCTGATTGCTGCTGCGCCTGTGGGCCATCTGCACCAGCTCAGGGACCGTCACCCCTCTCTCCGTGCAGCCCCCAATCCACCAACTCCACTCTCTCTCTCTCGGCCCTCCGCTGCACTTCACACACGCCGCCCACCGTGAGGGTGGGACGACACCGCTGGTGAAGGAGACCGGCAGACAGGCCGGGAGGAGGCGTGGGGCGGCGGCGGCATGGCGGAGGTCTCCGCATTTGTGTACGGTTGGATCGCCGGCATCGTGGCGGTTGTCATCTGGATCCTCTACGGCATCGGCACGCTGCTACGCATGATGCGCAGCGTCAACGACATCTTCGCACACATCCCCGGACTCGCGCACCTCGCCGAGCGCAAGTCGGCTGGCCAAGAGGCCGGGCAGCGCGGCGGCAGCGGTGGCAGCACGGCGGCCGACCAGGGGCTGGAGGGGCTCACGGGCAGCACGAAGCGCATGACGCCCATCACGGCGGCGGCGACGTGCATGATGAGCTGGTACGGCCCCGACGGCTCCACCGGCCCCCCGGTGGAGTGCCGGCTTGCGTTGGACAACAACGTCGTCACCGTCTACCAGCTGCTGCACCTGACCGACAGCAACACCGGCAGCGTGGGGGCGAGCGTCGCCGCCAGCGGTGGCGGCGGGGGCCGCTCTGGCAGCACCGGCAAAGGCGCTGCAGGGCGGAGCGGCAGCACGCGCTCCACCTCGAAGGACGCGCGGCGCGACGCCAATGCCTTCCGCACCGCCGCCGGTGTGACGATGGTGGAGCACCGCAAAGGACGTGTGTCGGTGCTGCGGACCACCGTGATGGAGGTGCGGCACTTCAACGTGGCCAAGAAGACGACCGACGGCGCCGCCACCACGGCAGGCGCGTCGTCTGAGAAGGTGGGCGGCGGCGGTGGCGGCGGCGGCGCGGCGAAGGGGCGCGCGCAGTTCTCCTCGTCCTCAGCGCAGCGCGGCGGTGTGGAGACGTCGGGCCGTTGGGAGGAGACGCTGCCGGGGTCAGAGGCGTCCTCTGGCGGCGGCACGGAGGCGCTGGCCGCTGCGAACACACCGCCAGCCAACGCCGACGTGGACGCGTTCTTCACCGGGCGCGTGCTCATCTGGCGCACGATGGACGGCAGCCCCCTCCTGAGCTCGACCTCGACACCGGACGCGGAGGCGGGCCGCGGCGGCCGCCGCCGCAGCGCGTCGGCGGCGTCACCGCTTGCCGCGTCACCCATGCGTGGCGGTGCTCGAGCACCGCCGAGCACGTCGCCGTCCATCCACAGCGGCGACAGCCACACCGCCCACTCCTCCTCCGCGGAGGAGGACGTGACGGAGGACGGCGAGGCCGACTCGGCCCACGAGCAACGGCGATCACCCCACCACGGCGGCGGCGGCGGCCACCACCGACACCGGCGGTCGATGATGGGCGACATGGAGAACTGGTCCTGCGTGGTGCTCAAGTTCGAGCGCTCGCGCGAGAGTGAGCGGTGGCTCTCGCTCCTCTCCGGGCTGAAGGAGGCGCGGGCGTGGCACGACTTTGCCAAGTCGCTGCCGAACCCCGACACCGTGAACACCTTCCTCAGCCGCTTCTTCTTCCAGAACATGCGCCTCAACGGCCTCTCCGACGCGCTCATCAAGCAGATCCGTAAGAAGCTGCAGGAGCTGCCGGCGAAGAAGTTCCCACGCGACCTCGGCGGCGACCTCATCCTCGATGACTTCCTGATCGGCACGCAGATCCCGTGGATCAGCGACGTCTCCGAGCCCACGGTGTCGGCGAACGGCGAGGTGGGCTTCGACTTCAACCTCCTCTACAAGGGCGGCGAGGGCGGCTTCACGCTCTTCTTCCGCCTCGCCCTCACCTACCGCGGCCTCCGCATCCCACACGTTGTCTTCTCTGTGAAGCTGCTCGAGCTGGAGGCGACGGTGCACCTCAGCATCGGCCCGCCACCGTCGAAGAAGTTCTGGATCGGCGGCCACAAGCCCCCGATCCTGCGCCTCGAGGTGCACCAGGGCTGTGCGTCGGGGAAGGGTGTGCTGCACCGCGTGCTGACGGCGCTGCCGGACCTGAGCGGCATCATGACGAACCTCATAAAGCTCTACCTCTTCTCTGACATGGTGCTGCCCTACATGGACGACTTCCCTCTCCCGAGCGTCGTCAAGTCACCCAAGGGCTCGCAGGCTGATCTCCGCGTGCGCACCTTCGACTGGCAGCGCGCGGCGAAGATCAGCGGAGCACCGGAGCGGCGCGGCTCCACGACCAGCGCGCGCAGCGACGGCAGCGACGCGAGCGGCAACAAGACAGAGCGGCGGGGCAGCAGTGGCAGTGGTGTCAGTGCGAGCCCGCACTCGCCGGGCGGCCGGAGCAGCGCCGTGGCGGCGTCGTCCTTCGCATCGGCGCGAGGTCCGCCAGGGCCCTCCGGCAGCCGAGCCGACTCGCAGCAAGCGAGCCCGCGTCGCGATTCCTTGAACAGCGCCGCCACCGCCGCCAAGGCGCGGCTGCCACCACTGCGCGACGGCGGCGGCGGCGGCGGCGGCGGCGGCGGCGGCGACCGCGTCTCCTTGTCTGCCGGCAGCTTCGCGACCCGCTCGTCGCTCGAGGTCGCTTCACCGGTGCTGCTCGCGTCACCGACCGCGGCGCCAGCACCGCCGTCCAGCAGGGCGGCCGCCAGGAGCTCAGAGGAGCGCTCCGCCCCGCACCTCGCGAACACGACAAGCTTCGCCGCGTCCGGCGGCGGTGCCTCCATGGCCAGCGAGCCTGCTTCGAACACCGCGCTTGATGACAGCCTCTACGGCGACACCACCACGGTGCACAGCGAGTCGGAGGGGGTGCTGAGCAGCACCGGGGCACTGAAGACCGGCGGCTCCCGCACTCTGCGCAACCTCAAGAGCCTCCTCAAGCTGAAGGGCAAGGACATGGCGCGCGAGTCCGTCTCCAGGTCCAAGAAGAGCTGAGGGATGCAAAACGGAGGGAGAGAGAGAGGTGGACGGAGTAGAGTCTTCGCGCGAGTGTGTGTGTGTGTTTGTGTGTTTGTGTGTGGCCACTGCTGTCGTCACACCGAAGCGGCGGAACTACGCGCACATGACATGCTGAGGCGTGGTGGTGGAGGAAGTGATGTACTCGGTTGTGATGCCCTCTGTCTTGTGTGTTTGTGTGTGTGTGTGTGTGTGGTGCGCCGCTGCTTCTTCACACATAGCGGGGACGCACACACACACACACACAAACAGACACACGCTGTAGACTGTTGCTGTAGAGCGAAGCAACTGGAGGCGGTACGCGGTGTTGCCCACCTCCCATCGTGGAAGACGTGAGGGCCGGCCGTCTCGTCCCCTCTCCCTGCTGATATCCTTGCTGCACACTCTCACACGGTGCGCCCTACAGTGTATTGCACAATCCACGATGAACACGAGTACACACAGAGAGAAAGAGAGAGAGACGCGCGCACTGTACATCAGCATCGCACCAGCCAAGAGATGCACACGCACTCACGCTTGCCCATGTGCGTCCTCGCCCCGAACGTCACCTCTCACCTCTCTCCTCTCTCCTCTACACCCCCCCCTCCCCTTCACACATCGACTGCAGAGGCGCTGTACGTGGTGCCATCGTCCTACCCCGCCGTGAGAGGAGGTGTGCACAAACACACATACACACACACACACGCCTCCCTCCCTCCCTCCCCCTCCCCTACTTGTCCATGTCCATCTACACACTCTTGACGTTCCTCTACGGCGCCCTTGGCGGTGCGATGAGCTGCATCTTCTTCTTCTTTGTTGTCTTCCGCAAGATCGAGGGGGGTCTCTCCAACACAGTTCGAAAGAAGTCTCGTAAGCACGCAGACTTCGACGCCGTGGCGAAGGAGGCGGCCGCCGTCGCACCTGCGAAGGTGGAGACGCTGTGCAAGATGGTCCGCTTCGACGACGGCATCGTGGGCGAGGCGCTGCAGTGCCGCATGGTGTTCTACGGCAGCACCATCGACGTGTACCAGGTAGATGAGCTGCGCACGCTCGCCGATCATCGTCAGGAGGTCGTGGCGGAGCACATGCTCGCCCGCATCAACCGCAACTGCGTCGTCGCCTCAGCACAGCGCATCTCCAAGTACCACCGCCACCGCAACCAGAACACGCGCTTCGCCGCCATCAAGGGCAAGTGCACGCTGCTGAAGCACAAGGACGGCATGCCGCTGTTTCTTGAAGACCCAACCGCGGTCCTGAAGGAGCAGCTGCGGCGCACGCGGGAGCGGCAGCTCGAGGCAGCCATGATGGACCGCCTGCGCCACCGCGCGCGCCGCGAGGGGCACAGCGTGACGGACGAGGAGCTCGCGTCGGAGGTGCGGAGCCTGCGTGCGACGGCGCACCACACGAGCTACGGCCTGCATGCGGTGATGGAGGCGCACGGCGTCAGCGACCAGCACGACCTCGAGGGCCTGGACGCGGCGGCGGCGCGCTACTCACGCGCCTCCCAACCACCCGCGTCGGCACGGCAGCGCCGCCGCAACTCCGGCCACGATGGTCGGCGGCGCAGCGTTGATGGGTCGAGCGGTGCGGCGGAGGAGGTGCCCCTGTCCGAGTGGCGCTGCCTCGCTGTCAAGTTCCCCACACGGCGTGTGCAGGAGCGGTGGCTCAACCTCCTTCAGTCCACCCCGCAGTCGGGCCAGTGGCACGACTTCATCACGCACCTGCCCAAGATGGACGTCTTCAACCTCCTCGTCGCTCGCCTCTTCTTCGAGAACTCGCGTGCGAACACGCTGCACGACCTGCTCGAGGACAAGCTGAAGAAGAAGCTCGCGGGGGTCTCCAAGTCGCTGCCGCCGCAGCTGCGCGGCAACATCTTCCTCGACTCCCTCGACGTAGGCGGCGAGATACCCCTCATCAGCAACGTGAGCGACCCGACGTCGTCGAACAGCGGGGACACGGAGTTCGACTTCGATGTGCTCTACCGCGGTGGACTGGCGCTGAAGATCCGCTTCTCCGTCCTCTACCGTGAGATCCGTGTGCCTGACATCATCTTCAGCATCAAAGTTCTTGAGCTGGCGGGCCGCATGCGCTTCGTCGTGGGGCCGCCGCCGACACGCAAGTTCTGGATCGGCGGGCCGCAGCCGCCGCAGCTGCGTCTCGAGTTCACGCAGGAGGTCGCCTCGCACGACGGCATCCTGAACGCGGTGCTCAAGCTGCTCCCCGACATGAGCCAGATCGCGTCCAACGTGGTGAAGGTGATGCTCTTCGAGGACATGGTGCTCCCCAACATGGACGACTTTCCATGGCCGGTGCTCGGCGGCGACGACGACGACGACGACGACTCCGCCAGCGCCACCAGCGATGCAGAGGTGGTGGAGGATGAGCACAACATCAGCCTCGCCTCCCTCAGCAGTCCCCGCGACGGCACCGTCAACGAGGTGGGCGACGGCGGCGGGCACCGTGGCGCTGCTGGCGGACGGAGAGACGCGGCACCTCAGCCAGTGATCACGGTGAGGTCAACGTCCTCCTTCGCTACCACGCCGGAGGCGGTGCGCAACGTGCACTTCCGAAGCGCGACGGCGGAGACTCTCTCCCCACCGCCGCGGCCACCACACCCGCCGCCGTCCAGCACGGCTGCCGGCTCCAGCTCCCTCGGCCGCCTCTCCCCGCCAGCCGGACTGCCACCGCGGCCGCCACGGGTGGCCTCGGCAGACTTTGCACGTACGCCAGCGCGGGTGCCCACGTCGCGTGCGCCGGGCTCGATGGGCCGCCGTGCGTCCTCAGAGCCGGACCTGCACACCCCGAGCAGCTTGTCCGCCGCCTCCGCCCACAGCAGGACGTAGAGAGGCACGCAAGAACAGCAGCAGCGGCGACACCCTCCCCCGCTGCACTCACGAGCGCGTCCGCGTCGACCATCTCCCGCTGCCCCATACATATACACACACACTCTCACACGCACACACACACACACACACTTACACAGGTGCGCACATCTCCGGTCTCGTCCCGACCGAGTTCGTCTGCTCTTCTTCCTGTCCATCGTGGGCGGGAGGAGGGCATCTGCTGGAGCTGCTGTGTTGCTCACAAGCGAACGCGGTGCCGTGCCGCTGCAGCGAAGAAGGCCGCACCTCCCCCACTCACAAGTTGTACCAAACTACAGGATACGACTCTCCCTCTCTCTATCTCTCTGTGCGTGTGTGCGTGCATGGGTGTGTATGCAGCGACTTGACTGCTCACACACACACACACACACACCACTCTCTGTTGATCCCCTCCTTTTGTGTGTGTGAGTACAAAACAACACGCTCTCTTCTCTTCTGTTCAATGGGCATCAGCGCCGCCAGCCGCCAGATGTGGTGGCGATGTTACCAGACACGTGCATCGCCGTGTCACACAGGCACACATATGCACGCGTGCACACACACACACACACACAGACCCGTGTCTCCACCATCGTATCTGCTCTCTCTCCTCTCTCTCTCTCCTCTCTCTCTCCGCCCTTCGCTACGTGAACAGGACCGCCAAACACACACACATCCACATCGACACACACACACACACACACACACACACACGCACACACACACACACACACATCCACACACACATCCACACAGACGTTGGTGGGCGCAGCGATGCCGCCAAAGTTGACGTCCAAAAATATTTTCGACGTCGTGTTCGACACGTTGCCGGCCGACGCGCACATCGACACCGGCCCCGCGTCTCTGAAGGAGGAGCTGGTGCTCGATGCGGCAGGGATGGCGAGCGGCGGCGGCGGCGGCAGAGGCGCGCGCGACCAGCACGGCGGCCGCACCACCTCCGCCGGCAGCGGCGGGGCCGTCAGCTACCGGCGGCACCTGCTGCCCTCATCCGTCTGGGGCACCGCCACCGCCGCCAGTGGTCGTGGTAACGGCCAGCCCTCTGCCGTCGACACCGCGTCAGCGTCGCGCAGAGACCAGCGCGATGTCGACATCCTCGACGCGGAGGAGCTCGACGACGGCGCGCCGTCAGCGCTGGGGCCACCGCCGGCGTACGCCGCCACCACCGCCGCTGCGCCGTCCGCGGCGGCGGCACCGACCACGACGGCACCGCCGGAGAGCATCTTCCAGAGCATCGACGACGGCGTCGATGGGCTGCGCGGGGACCGCTTCGAGGCGCGGCGGCGGCGGCGGCTCGGCGGCGGCAGCGGTGGCGTGGGTGGTTTCGAGATGCAGATGGACGCGGAGGACGACGCCGTGCGGGAGGCCACCAGGTACGCAGCGCTCGTGGCGGCGGCGCCGTCTGGCGAGGAGGGGGACACCGCGACGGCGCCCAACGCCGCGTCGGGCACTGCTGCTGCTGCTGCTGCCGCCGACACCTCCCCGAGAGGGCCGGCGCTCCCCGCCGTCTCCAGGTCCGGCGGTGCGCAGCCCAGCAGTACGGCGCCGCCGACGCAGGCGGCCATGCGTGGCGGCGCTGTCAGCGCAGCGGAGCAGCTGGCTCTGATGCCGCCGGGTCTGGACCGCGTCTACTGCGGCTCCTGTGTGATGTACCGGCACGCGAAGGGCTTCGGCTTCGTGGCGCCGGACTGCGGTGGCCCCGACGTGTACTTCACCCACGACGGCATCGGTCTCTCCTTCACCAAGCTAGCCCTGCGCGCCTACTACCTGCGCCACGGGATGCCGGTGCCAGCCGCCGTGGCCACGGCCTATCGTGCACCCGCGGCCACACCGGGTGACGGCGGCGTGGCAGCGACGACGACGACGACGGCGCCGCTCGTGCCCGGCGCGGCCGAGACCGCCGCCGTCAGTGCGGCCGCGGGACTCGCGCAGAGCGGCGGCGGCGGCGGTGTGCTCGGCGCCGCCGCCGCTCTGGTCGGGACGGCGGCCCTGCCGGACGTCGCCAACGGCGTCTGTGCGCCACCGACGAGCCCCGACGAGCTCGCGCACGCGGAGGCCGCGGCGTCGCTCCTTACACCGGCGACGGCGGAGCTCCTCCAGCATCAGGTGAACCAAGGCATCGGGGGCGGCGTGCGCACCGGGGACCGCCTGAGCTTCGTCGTGACGCGCAACCACGCAGGGCGTGGCGGTGGCGGCCGCCTGCTGCGCGCCGACATCATCCGAGGTGTCCCGGCGGCGCGGCTGGCGATGCCGGTGGAGCAGGGGTGGTTCGCTCCTCTCTTCCCCGGCGCCGTGGGACGCAAGGGGAACCCGACGCACAGCGGCCACGCCGCGCCCCTGTCGCCTCCGTCCCCCACACACGGTTCGTCGTCGACCGACGTCAGCAACACCACCACCACCACCGCTGCTGCTGCTGCTGCTGACGCCGCCGCGACTGCGTCGATGCTTGTGCGCTACACGGGCTGCGTGCGCACCTACGATGCAGAGGAGCAGCGCGGCTACCTCCGCTGCGACGAGGCGGACGGCAGTGGCAACACGCCGGATGTCATCTTCTACGGACACTCTCTCCTGTGGGACGCGGTGCGGTGCCCACCGCTGCGGCGGCAGGTGCGAGAGAGCATGCGAGTCGCCTACAGCGTGTGTGGGACGGAGCGCAATGGCAAGTACATCGCCACTCTCCTCACCGCCGTGGACGGGGCGCCGCTGCACGACGGTAACATGTTGTTCGCCGACAACGTGCAGCCGTTCTTCATGGCCGACGCGAGCGCTGCAGGGCGTCGGCGCGGTCGTGGCGGGGACGGCGGCGGGGGCGGCGGCGGGGCGAGCGGGGGGCGTGCGGCGATGGGCGTGGACGGCGGCGCCGGGCCGACGGCCGACGGCGTTGGCGGCGACCGCAAGAGGGCGAAGGCCGCTGATGACGACATGCTGCTTCTTTACGGTGAAGACGACTACCCGTTCATGTAGCGACGTCGGCACCTCGCGCATGTCTGTCTGTGTGTCTCTGTGTGTCTCTGTGTGTGTCTGTGTGTGTCTGTGTGTGTCTGTGTGTGTCTGTGTGTGTGTCTCTCTGTCTGCACCGGCGTCAACGACGTCACCACACGGAAGAAGAGAAATAGAAAGTGAGGATGACGAAGCGGATGGGCAGTGGTACAGTGCGTCTGTTGCAGAGCCACGACGGCCATCACCTGCCGCCGCCGCCTCTCCTCACCTCTCCTCCGTCAGCGACCAGCAGTGGAGGCGCAGCTGCTCTTGTCGCGCGTTGTGGGGCACCTGTGCACCCTCGACGTGTCTCTCTGTGTGTGTGTGTGTCTGTATGGCAGTGTGGGCTGACATTTGCCACACAGTGTGCGCTGTTGTCGCACACAACCACGCAGATGAACGCACGCGGGGACGATGTGGATGTCTACCGCCTCACCTCGTCCACACCGTCTGCTGCATCCTCCTCCTGTTCACGTCATTCGCGATTACATTGTGCGACAACACACTCTCTCTCTGTCTCTCTCTCTCTGGCTTACGCACTCGCCCAGTCCACGTCTCTGTCTCTCCGGCTCTCTCTGCGCCACGGCAGGGGGGAGAGGAAGTGGCGAAGTGTATTACACCGTGCAGCCCACACAGCACACCGCCGACACACCTGCGCGTGTGTGTGTGTCTCTCTCTCTCTCTGGCTGTGTGATTACTGCGTGTCTTGTGAGAGCATACACACACTCCCACACACACACACACACACACACACGTGCATTCACATACACGATCTTCAGTGTATTGAATAACAACAACACACACACACACACACAAAATCAAAACGACAACGGAAGCCGCACATTCGTGTCTCTCTCTCTTTGTTTTTTATTATTGTTGCAACGTTCTTCATCGCCGCTCTCGTTTTTTCTGTTTTTGTGTTTTCTATTCCCACCCGACACACACACACACACACTCACACACTCACACTCACGGACGCACACACACACACGCACGGACGGGGGACCGGTGCGACGCAGCTTGGTGGACGAAAGGAAAGTGGGAGTGGGAGGGGCGGCAGGGTACGCGCGCGGTGTGGCTGCGCTTGAGTGCGTGTTCTCCCTCTCTGTGTGTGTGTGTGAAACAAAAAAAGAAAAAAAAAAGAAAGGAAGAAAAAGAAACGTGTTGCAACCGTGCGCGATGCGCTCTGGCTGGTGGAACAGCAACACCGCCGACGGCGGCGGCACATCCACGGTCGTCGAGGCCGATGTCGGACGTCACACCGTTGCCGCCACGGGCTCGCCAGCTGCGTCGCCCCCGCCGCCGAGCAACGCTGCGGCCCCGCCCGCGTCGTCCGCGTGGTCCAGGTGCGCGAGATGGATGCACGCATCACTCAACAGGGCCTCGTCCACCGCACGCGCCTCGCTGCTGAGCGTGTCGGGGTGGGGCGACGACGCCGAGCTTGACTGCGGCGGCTGCGGCGAGGGGCTGTGCTTCCCCGCGGTGCTGCCCTGCAACGTCGCTGCGTGGCTGCGGGCGGGCTACGATGCACTGCCCACCACGCGCGTGTGCGCCGTGGTGCTGCCACACGAGCGCGATAGCCCGCTGGTGCTTCATCTGGCGCTGCTCCTCGTCAGCCTGGAGGCGGCGCAGGCCACCGCCTTCTACATCCGCTACCGCCGCGCCGTGCGAGCGAGCGCCACGGCGATGGCGGCGGCGATGGACGCGGCGGAGGCGGCGGAGGCCGACGCAGAGGAGCCCAGCGACTTCTCCTCCACGTCAGTCAACACCGGCGCGGCCGCGACGATGGCGGCGCACGCGTCACCGGGGCCGGAGACGGACTCAGCGCGGCCGGGGCGGCCCCGCCTGCCGCGAGGCTCCTCGCGTGCGATGCACCGACTCTGCAGCTACTGGTCCCTGCTGGAGCGCGCCGTCCGCGCCGCGCCACGGAAGCGCGCCGGCGCTCCCACGACGATCGCCGAGCTCAGTCGCATCTTCCGCACCGACGTCCCCGGCGCGGACGGCGACGACGGCGGTGCGCAGGGCCGCTTCACCTCAGACGGGGTGCCGCGCGGCGCGGAGACGGTGCTCGTGCTGCCAGACGAGGCCGCCTTCCCGCCTCTGGCGCTGCCGCCGTCGCCGCCGCCGTCGCGAGCGCGGTCGAGGCCGACGTCCGGCACGGCGGACGATGTGAGTCTCGCTCCTCACAGCGCGTCGGACAGCGTGGCCTCCTCCACGTCGGCGGCGGAGGAACCGGCGGAGGTGGCGGAGGCGTGGGAGGTGCTGCATCTCCTGTGGACCGACACGGTGCGCTACTCCGTGAACCACGGCGAGCTGCGCCAGCTGCTGCTCGGCTGCACTGTGGCTGAGATTGCGAAGCTGTTCGACACCAGCAACAGCGGCGACGCGGAGGGCGGCTGGAGTGCCTTTAGGGTTGCCCGCGGGACGCGTGTACTGCAGACGATCTGGCGCAGCATGAGCAGCCGCAACATCTCAGGCGAGGCGGCGACGGCGAAGGCGCCGCCGTCCACCGTCGACTCGCCGTTGCACCCGTCCGGCGCCACCTCCTTCTCCGCTCACGGCGCGGCGAGCCCGACCTCGCAGGGCTCCTCGCCGCGCCGCTGCAGCGACCCGCGCGTGTCTGTGGCGTGTCTGGCGCTCACGTGGTATCTCGCGCTGGTGCGCGAGGTCTACGAGGCGGTCATGGTCCACGAAGATGTTCAGCGCTGCGCCGACGCGCTGGAGGAGCTCGAGGAGTACAACCGCGCCGTGTACCAGCACGGCATCGAGGTGAGCGCCGGCTACTTCGAGACGATGTTCGAGGCCACGTCGGGTCCGTGCGGGGACGACCAGGAGAGCGGCGGCGTCGGCGGCAGCAACGACAGCAGCCGCGTCGCACGCGCCGATGGGGAGCGCGCCGCGTCGGCACGGCGCAGCGGCGATCACCACACACTTCTGCTCCCACACGTGGTCACGGCCGTGGACGGCGCTGCCCCAACCGTCGCGGTGCGCGGCGCTCCGCGAGGGCCGCTGCACGGGAACAACCCGCTCGACAGTGACGTGGACGACGGCCCGCTGACGCTGCTCTCGTCGCCGCGGGGCCGCAACGAGTGTGAGGCGGCGGCGGCGGCGGCGGGGCACGCGCACGTCCGCGTGGCGTCGCCGCGTGCGTGCTGGGCAGCGCTCACGGCCGCCCTCGCGGCGCTGCTGCGACGGCGGCGGCTGATGGAGCTGTCCCACGTCCGCAGCCTCTTCACCTACATGTACACCGGCAGCGTGGCGAAGCTTGTCGCCTTCACGGTGCTCGCCGCACTCACGGGGCTGACGTCGCGCGTGGCGGCGGTGGGGCACGCGGCGCGCGAGGCGATCAGCACCAACCTCGACACCTACTACCGCGGGCAGGGCGAGGCGCAACACACCGAGTGCGGCTCCGACGCCGTGCCCGCGCAGTACCGCGTTGTCGCCCTCTGCTGCCTGGAGTGCACGCGACTCGCGGTGAACACGGTGCTGACACACACGACGCACGAGTACATCACCGTGGCGGCGTCGCAGCGGCGCAACACTGTGAAGGCCGAGCTCTACGAGGCACTCACGCGGCTCCCGCTGGCCTTCTTCGACCTGCACTCCTACGAGGAGGTCGAGCAGATCGTCTACTACGTGAACGACATCGAGGGCGTCGAGGTGCACGTGCACCACTACATCTGCGGCCTCGTCACCTCGCTCTTCGCGGTGCGACGGGCGATGCGCCAACTGCCGCGCCGTGCGCGGCTGCTCGTCGGCGGCACCGTGGCGGTGTCCCTCGGCGTCAAGTATGTAGGGCGGCGTGTGAAGAAGTGGAAGCAGACGGCGCAGCGCACCGGCGGCGCTCTTCCGCCGTGGCTGCGCGGCTGCAACCTCGACGGCACCGTGTCCGCCACGGCGGAGCTCGACGCGCAGGTGGAGGAGAACACGGAGAGCAACGCGCGTCAGGGCGGCGTGATGCTGCGGGGGCTCGACATCATCGCCGTCTTGCCGCAGCTCCGGCCCTACGCAGCTGATCTCCACCTGATGCGGTGGTGGACGGACCACACACGCGCCTGCGGTGCGGCCGTCGGCGCGACGGAGGCGACAACCTTCATGCAGGGGCTGCTGGTGCTGCCCTACCAGGCCTACGGCAAGCTCTTCCCCGCCTTTGGCAGCGCACTCCTGACGTTCGCAGATTGGGTGCTGCCGACGCTCGTCGCGAGCTACGGCGCCTCGATGGCGTTCTGCGGCGTGGACGCCTTGAGCCTGTCCAACCGGCTCATCGAGGCGATGCGCTGCGTCGGCGATCTCGTGGACGCGATCGTCGACGGCCGCCGCGTGGCGGAGGTGGTGCTGCTCAACGCGTACAAGGCCAGCGTGCTGGAGAAGGTGCTCGACCCGCGCCGGTGGGAGCCGACCACCGCCGAGCACGTGCAGTGCTTCATCCTCGGAGGCGAGGAGAGCAGAGGCGGCCGCGAACTCGACTCGGCGGCCGCGCGACGTGCGACGGTCAGCGGGGGTGCCGACGCCGACCAGCGCCGCCGCCTCCTGCGCTCCTTCTGCCGCGCCGAGTCGCTCGCGAGCGCCACGTCGCCGCCGTCGCTCGCGGTGCGGTGCTGGCGTGCTGTGAAGGGCTGTGGGTACTGGTGCATCACGCACGTGCCACCCGTGCTCGTCGTGCGCGGCGGCGTGCGCCTGGCGCGTCGTGGGCTGTTGAAGGCAGGCATCCTCCGCGCACATCATCGTCGTCGTCAACCTCGTCAGGCGCGACGGCGCTCGCAGAAGCTCCGTCGCCACGGTCGCCACGGACACCGCAGCGGCAGCGGTGCGCGGCACGGCGTACATCGTGGCGTGGGTGTGTCCGCCGAGGCCGCGGCGGTGCCGCGGAGTCCGCAGTCGGTGGCGCGGGACAGCGTCAGCGAGGCGACGGAGGCGTATCAGAGCAACGGCGCGTCAGAGGACGAGCACGACGACGGCACGAGTGCCCCGCAGCCGACACGGTCGAGCTCCACCTCTTCCTCCTCGTCGTACCCCGCGACTGCGTCGTGCGCCACGTCCAGCTGCGACGACTCGGACGCGGACAGCGCGGCTGCTGCCGCTGCTGCTGCGGCGGCCGTGCTGGCCAGCGCCTCCGTGTACGCCGTGTCGGTGCAGAACTTGCAGTTCCACTACCCGACGGCGCCGACGGTGCCCGTCTTCCCGCGCCCCATCACGTGCACCTTCGTCTTGCAGGGCGGCCGCGAGACAGCGCCGTCGACGCCATCGTCGCCGTCGCCGTCGCCGTCGCCGTCGCCGACGGCTCGGGACGGGTGTGGTGGTGGCCAGCGTGGACGCCTCGTGTGCCTCGTCGGCCCCAGCGGACACGGCAAGTCGACGCTGCTGAGCCTGCTGCTCGGGATGTACACACACTACGGTGCCTCGAGCCACTGCCGCGCGGACGATGGCGACGGCAGCGACGGGGTTGGTGACGACGAGGAGGCCGGCGTGGCGGCGGGGCCGGTGTCGGAGCTGCCCTTCACGCCATCCCAAGACGTGGTTGTGCCCGACATCGTCCTCACGCTCGCGCTGCCGCACTCCGCGTCGGAGGCGGCGGAGCAGCACAGCGCACGCGGGGTCACACCGACGTCGGTGGCGGCCTCCGCCGCGTCGGAGGCGGTGTACGAGCAGCTCTCCGTCGCGTCGATCCCACGCGACATCCTGCGCGGCAACCTCTTCAGCTTCGTCCCGCAGAGTCCCGTCATCTTCTCAGGCGCCACCATCGCCCACAACATCAGCCTGGAGAACTTCATCTCGCTCGAGCAGGAGGCGCTGCTCGCCGAGATAGCGCAATGCGCCGCGTGGGCGCACTGCGAGTTCATCCACCGCTTTCCACAGGGACTCATGACGTACATCGCCGACAGCGGCACCGGCGCGTGGTCCTCCCCGCTCGCGTCCGCCGCGACGGGCGGCGGCGGCGCCGGCGGCGGCGGTGGCGTCGTGCGGCTCAGCGGCGGACAGGCGCAGCGGCTGATGATGGCGCGCGCGCTGTTCCACGGCCGCCGCGGCGGCACGGTGCTCGTGATGGACGAGCCGACGGCCAGTCTCGACAAGGAAGTGAAGCTCGAGATTCTGGAGGAGTGGCGCGAGCTGCTGGACCGCGGCATCGTGCACGGCATGATCTGCGCGACCCACGACGACGACCTCATCACCGTCGCGGATGAGGTGGTTCGACTGCCGTAGGTGCGCCCACCACAGCAGGCGCCGCCGCCGTTGATGCCACCTCTCGTCCCAGGGTTGGGGGGGGGGAGGGTTAGGGTGCACGCCAGCTTCCTTCGGCTGGCCTGTCTCGTCTTTGTGTGTGTGTGTCTCTCCTCCTTTCTCTGTGTTGTTGGTCGTGGCGCAGCTGCGTTCGTGTGTGTCTGTGGTCGAAGACTGTCCTTCCATCAAGAATCCAAAAAAAAAAAAATATATATATGTGAGGCATCAACCGCATCTGCATTGCGCCGCTGACGCCGCTGTCTCACCCACCTCCTTCCTTCCTCCCTCCCTCTCCTCTCTTCTGCTGCCCCGGTCGTGCATCAGCGGAGGTGTCACAGCGGGCTCAGCGTCTCGTTGCTCACGGCCTCTTCTTCTTCTTCTTCCTTCGTTCCACTACACACACACACACACGGAGGCGGATACCACCACCACCACCGTGATGCTTCTCTCCACCACTTGCACCTCTCCCTCCCTCTCCATCTCTTTGTCACGTGCTGTTTGCGCAGTCGGGTGCATCCATTAGACCACCTCTTCGACCCAACAAAGTGCAGATACACACACACACACACATACACACAGACACGCAGACACATACACAGACACATACACAGACGCGCGCACAACGCTGGCTGCAGGCGAGGGGTAGTCACACAACTACGTCGCTCTCTCTCTTTCTTCCCTCACATCATCCGCAGATCACTGAGGAGCGGTGCTGGCGGTGTTGCGCAGTGCATCACCTGCACCTCTCTGTGTGTCTCCGCTCTTTCTCTCTGACTGCGTAGGCGCGGCAGGAGCTGTTGGTTCAGCTGCGTGTGCGTGCGTGTGCGTGTAGACACACACACACTGTCTCTCTCTCTCACCTTCCATCTTAGCTCTTATACAACTCCTTCTCCTTCTCTTTCTGTTGTTGCTCGGTGTTGTACCCGAGAAGGAGAGCAGGAAGGCAGCTGTGAAGGAGGAGCGGCGGTGGCGAGCAGCTACGCACGTGTTGGTGTTGTCGGTGTGTCGTCGTGGCAGCTCCCGCCTCCTCTTCCCCCCTCTCTCTCTCCCTCTACACAAGCACACGTTGCTGGTGTTGTGTGCCTCTGCAGCGACGGCCAGACGACGCGAGGCAGGGCATCACACAAGACCTGTGCGTGTGCGTGTGCGTGTCTCTCGTGCCATCGTCATCGTTTGTTAGTGTCGAGCTCTGCCACCTTCTCCCTTCTCTCTCTCTCCCTCTCTACCGGGCGTGCGTGTGACGGTGCTTGCCATCCCTCGCCCTCCCTCACACATCGTGCGCCTCGCTCTGCGTCTCTGTCTGTCTGTCTGTCTTTGTGTTGGACTGTCAGCGCAGAATTGAGCCTCGCCTGCAGCGCACACACGGTACGCCACCCGCGCGTGCCCGCCAGCGTCTTTGTCACCTTCCTTCGCTCCGTGTGTGTGTGTGTGTGTGTGTGTGTGTGTGTGTGTTCCCCCCTCCCTCCCTCTCTCTGTCTTGTCGTGGTCGCTGCTTCACGACTTCTCTCTTTTCTGCTCGGCGATCACTCGTGTCCGCTGCGCCGTGGCCGCTCCTCTGCGCCTCCTCTCCTCTTGTCTTGTCTCGTCTCCTCGTCTCCCCCCGTCAAACACGTGAGGCGACACGTTCGCTGTCACACCTGCACACACACACACACATTCAAACTCACCGCTTCTCTTCTCTCTCTCTCCCTTTCCTCCCCCATCCTACCGCCTCGCTATCCTTCTCGACTTGTGTGTCAGGCACCATGTCGACACGCCCCTCCACCACCACCGGCGCCGCAGCCACGTCGCTGCACTGGAGCCCGGCGGCGATGTGCAGCCGGGGTGTGCAGACATACCGCGCCAGCCTGGCCTACCTCACCCGCCTCTGGACGCCGCCGGCTGCGTTGGCGGGTGTGGAGTCAGCCGACTACGTCTTCTGCCTCGTAGGCATCCTCTGCGTGATGGAGGGCTACCATGCAGTCGGCTACACCCTGCGTCAGCTCCGCCGCTTCGGCGCCGAGGCCACGCAGCGCACCCGCGCAGCAGCCGGCGGCACCGCCCCGCACGGCACAGATGCTCCACCAGAGCACAAGGACGTGTGCGAGCCGCCTGCCGAGTCCCAGGCCGCCACCGGCGCGGGCGTGTCGCAGAGGCGCGCGCCGCCCAACGCGCTACACGACGGCGGCGTCGACGTGCGACTCGTGCGAGTGTCTGCGGCGGCCGCGGCGTCACGGGACAACGTGCAGGACCACACCTTCGACAGCGGCCCGAGCTCCCCTCTCGCCGGGGCGCCGCCGGACGCGGCGCTGGCCTCGAGGCTGGCGTGGTACCGCCACGCCTTCTGGCGCTCCGTCACGGGGATGCCACGCAACGACTCGTCCTTCGGCTCCCAGAGCGGCGGCAGCGACGCCGGCGCACCGCGGCACGCCGCACGCGAGCACCACGACTCCTCCTCCGCCAGCAACACGCGCGCGCACGGCGCTGGCGGCGACGTGGAGGACGCGCTCGGCCTCGCGCGCGGCGACAGCGGCCTCTCTCCGCTCTTCCCCATCGAAGACGACCTCGCGGCCGCGCCGCAGCCGTTGGCGCTGCACGGCGACGCAGCGCACCTGCCGAGCGCGGCGCGGAGGACCGCCGGCGCAGCGAGCGCCTCCGGCGTCGATGACGGGGACGGCGACGAGGACGATGAGGAGCAGGCGTGGGAGGCGACGCCGGAGATGCTGATGCACTACTGGCGGCAGCTGGAGCGCTCCATCTTGTCGGCACCGCGGCGGTCGCCGGCGCGGGTGTGGCGCACGCTTCCAGCGGCTATGGTCGCGTACGAGCCCGACACCGCGGCCGTGCAGGCGTGGTGCGACGTGGTGGTGGAGGCGGCGCTGCATCACGGCACGCCGCCGGTGTCGTGGTCGGCCTGGCTGGCGTCGCGGGTGCGGTCGAGCCCCGCGGCACCGCCCGCCGTGGACGCCGGCGGTGTCCGCGCCGCCGAGCCGGGCGTGCACACCCGCGCGCCGCGGTGCCCCTTCGCCGTCCCGGCGGCGGGTTGCTTCTGCTACCACGAGCGGCCTGACATGGATGACTTCGCACTCGACGAGGACGATGTGGAGGACGTGGACGACGACGACGAGGAGGACGTGGACGAGGAGGAGGTGGAGGAGGTGGAAGAGGAGGTGGACGGCGAGGAGGAGGCGCGCAACTCGCCTGACCACACCCGAGCGCCGTCGCCACCGACGTTTGATCTGGTGGACAGCGACGCGTCCGAGGCGGAGGCGGAGGCGGAGGGCGGCGGCGGCGGCGGGTCGGGGACTGCCGCGGCGCCACGCGGCGTCACGGTGCGGCTGCCCACGCCGCCGCGGCGCCGCTACGAGCTGAAGTGGGAGGCGCTGTTCCTCGTGTGGTTCAACATCGCGGAGGTGTCCATCTCCTCTCGTGAGATACGCGCGCTGCTGCTCAAGTGCGCCCCGCCCGCGTTCCTTGTCCCCGCCATGACGCACGACACCGGCCCGACGGCCCTTGACGTGGCGAGCACGAACCTGAGCCTGCTGTGGCTGTGGTCCACCGTGCAGCGCGTCTTCGAGACACTCGTGATCAACGAGGACGTGGAGAAGTGCGACGGCGACGTCGAGGAGCTCGCCGCCTACGCGGCACCGCTGTTCACCAAGTGCATCGCGCGCTGGCCGACGCCGGCGGCGATGGCGACGACGTCAGAGGCGGCACTGAACTCGGGACTCGTGGGGCTGATCTGCGGCGCCCAGGCGGCGTGGGTGTCACTGACGGTGGTGCTGCGCCGACTGCTCTCGCTGCGGCGGCAGCTCTATGTGCGGAACACGTGGAGTCTGGCGCGCTACATGTACTCGAGCTCCAAGGCAAAGCTCATCTCCGCGGCGCTCATCACCGTAATGATGACGCTGAGCTCGCGCGTGTCGGCCGCGGGGCGCGTCGTGCGTGAGCGCATCGCGAGCTACGTGGAGAGGGGCGAGGCCGGCGCTGGCGATGCAGCGGGGGCCGGTGGGGTGACGCCGCGCTACGTGGCGGCGCTATGCGCCTTCGAGCTGACTCGCATGGCGGTCCAGTACGTCATCTCGAACGTGACGAGCGAGTTCATCGTCCTCACGGCGAGTCAGCGGCGCGAGATTGTGAAGATGCAGCTCTACGAGGCGCTCAGCCACACGCACCTCTCCTTCTACGAGCAGCACACCTACGAGGAGGTGGAGGAGATCATGTACTACGTGAGCGACATGGAGGGCATCGACGTGCAGCTCCACCAGTTCCTCTTCGACTCCATCAACGTCATCGCCACCTTGCGCGACGCCCTGCAGCCCTTCAGCTACCGCAGCGTCGCGGTGGCCGCCGCCGTCTCCCTCGCCCCCTATGCGCTGCGCCGCACTGCCGCGGCGGTGGGGCGGCGCTACGTGCTGCTGCAGCGCGAGGGCTACCTCCCCTCCGGCGCCTACGCCGTGGACGATGAGCTGCAGGGCGGCGACGACGACGGCGATGTCTTCCGCGAAGGGGCGATGCTGCGCGGGGACGAGATCATCGCCGCCATACCGCAGCTGCGCCCCTACGGCGCCGATGTACGACTCGTGCGGTGGTGGAACCGCCATCAGCAGCGGCGCCAGCACATCCAAACAACGCACCAGACGCGCGGGGCTTGTGGCGGCGGCGGCGGCGGCGGCGGCGGTCGGCACCGCAGCGCCGGCGCCTCGCTCGCCGTGCGGCCGCAGTCGTGGTCCGATCGTGTGCGCGACTACGTGGGTCCGTGGGTGACGGACGAGGACATCAGCCTCGTGCGCAGCGCGCTCTTCGCGCTGCTTCAGCTGCCGCACGGCAAGCTGGTGCCTGGGACTGGGCGGGCGGTGTTGGATCTCACACAGTGGCTGCTGCCCATGGTGGCGTCCGCCTACGGTCGTGTGTGGTGCGCGCAGCCCGGGCTGGACGGCTTCCAACTGCTGGAGGGCATGCAGGCGATGGAGTCGCTCGTGGACACGGTCGTCGAGGCCTTCGACACGGCGGAGATGATCGGCTGCAACGCCTACAAGGCCAGCATGCTCGAGCGGCTGCTGCAGCCGACGCAGTGGGAGGTGCTCTCACGGGAGGAGGAGGCGCACGTCGCCAACTTCACCACGTCGGCCACGGCCGTGCGCGAGGCCGCCGAGGCGCAGCAGACGTGCGTGTGCCGGACCGCGCCGAAGGTCACCGACGGCCGCGGCAGCCCCGCTGTCACTGCAGTGCCGCGCGGCATCGTCGCCACGGTCGCGGAGACGCGGTCTGCTGCCTTCTACCGACGGCACTACCTGCGCAGCATCGAGATACGTGGCGTGCGCCTGCGCCACCTCACCCCCGAGCAGCAGCAGCAGCGACAGCGCGCGGAGGCCGCCGCCGCCGCCGCCGCACGGCGTCGCCGCAGCACGCGTGGCCCCACGAGCAGCCTCACGTCAGCGACAAGCGCCATGGGCAGCTCCATCCACGCCGCCGACGCGCGCGCGCACGATCACGACGACGACGATGATGACGAGGCGGCGGGGCACGACGGCTCCCCTGTGTTCACGGGCGACGTGATGCTCTGGTCCCCGGCGCAGCGGCGCGGCCGCTTCGTGTGCATCACCGGCCCCAACGGCGCTGGCAAGTCTGCGCTGGTGAACCTGCTGCTCGCGCTGTACGTGAACACGTCCGGCCACGCCGCCGCCGCCGCCACGACGTCGGTGTCGCCGCACGCCGGCGAGCTCGGCACCGGCACCATCACCTTCCGCTTCACCCCGCGCACCAAGTCGCGCAAGTCCCGCCGCACCGCGCTGCTCCAGCGCCAACACGTCGGCGGCGGCGGCGGCGGCAGCGGCGTACGCGCAGGACGCGTCGTGCGAGACGTGGCGGGCCGCGGCCCCACCGACACGCACGGCGCCCTGAAGCGCACGATGACTGTCGCTGGCGTCGGCGGCGTCGACGTGGTGGCGGCGTCGCGGCGCACGTCTGAGCTGCCGGCGGCGCAGTCGGCGAGGGTGCGCCCCAGCCGAAGCTGCCCAACCCTGGCTGACGCCGACGTGGGCGACGACGCCGCGCACTCTCCCCTGCGCCGCGGCATGACCGTGGTGGACGCCGACGCCGACGCCGATGCGGACCGGCGAGTCGATCTGCGCGCCATCCCGGCTGATGTGCTGCGCCGGCACATCTTCAGCTACGTACCGGAGACCCCGACGCTCTTCCCCGGAGCCACCGTCGCGCAGAACATCTCCCTCGCCGGCTACGTCAGCGTGGCCACCGACGCCGTCATGCGCCGCGTGCTGCAGTGCGCCGAGCTGGCCCAGTGCGGCTTCGTCTTGCAGCTTCCTCTGGGCGTGCTGACGCGCGTCGCGGACAACAGCGGTAACGCGTGGAGCGCGTTCGGGCAGTACAGCAGCGGCGGCGGCGGCGGCGGCGGCGTCGGTGGTGGCGGTGTGACGCGACTCAGCCCTGATCAGGCGAAGAGGCTGATGCTGGCGCGCGCCTACTTCCACGGCGGCGAGGTGCTGCTGCTGGACGAGCCGACGAAGGAGATCGAGGAGGCCTCCACCACCGTGAAGCTCTGCGATGGGTGGCGCCGTCTGCTCGATCGCGGCTACCTCGGCGGCGTGGTGTGCGCGACTGTGGATGAGGTGCTCTTGCAGCTTGCGGATGAAGTCATTACACTACCGTGACGCTGTTCTTTGGTGTGTGTGCGTGTGTGTTCGCTTCAGTCCTTTCTTTCTGTTGCTTTTCTACTCTCTCTCTCTCTCTCTCTGTGAGGCATCGCCAGCTCGGCAAACAAACACACACACACACACACACTCACACTCACACAGCGAGGCGTTTGTGTGTGTGTGTGTGTGCCGGCGTCTTCACCTGCGAGTGTCCCTCGTGAAGCCCGACGCGCTCTCGTGAGTGTTGCCGCCCTCCTCCTCCATCTCTCTCTCGTACTCCTGTCCGCCGACTCATCACACATCTTTTTTTTTTTTTTTTTGCGCGGCTCGCAGATCGATTCACGAACACACACACAGACAGACAGACTGACAGACACAGACACCGTCACACACTCTATCATCACCAACATCACCTACTTCCTGCCTTCTCATACACACACACACACACATACACAAACAAAGCAGGGACAAGCACACACACATACACACAGACGCGGCTCTCTCTCTCTCTCGCATCACCTCCCCCTCACGGTGCGCACTCAACGTTGTCCTACTCGCCGACTCTCTCGTCGCGAATCATCTCTCTCATTTTTTTTTTTTTTTCAGTTCTTCTTCTTATTAGTGGTGGTCGTTGTTTGCGCTCTGTGCAACTGTGTGAGCTGACTGTGACCGCAGTCGCCGCCGCCGCCTCCCATCACCTCTTCCCCCCTCTCTCTCCCTCTCTCCCACATGACGTCGGCGAACGGCGTCGCCCACGCCGAGACGGCGCCGGAGCAGCAGCAGCAGCAGCAGCAGACCCCTTCGCGGCGCCAGAGCATCTCCTCCGCCAGCACCGGCATCGCGCCCCGCCCCTCGCGCGGGATGCTGAACGGCGCGCGCACAAGCGGCCATGCGAAGGAGGCGTCCGCGGTGCGTCTCGGCGCCTCGCACGACCTGCCGTCGAGCGTCGCGCACTTCTTGGCTCTCAGCAGCGCCAGCGTCACTGCGCCGGCGAAGCGCGAGCTCCGCCGCCAGCTGCTCGTGCTGCGCGACTTCTGCGTGGGTCACGGGAACCGGGTGAAGGACAAGGAGCTGCTGTCGCAGGGCGGCAAGCACGTCTCGCGCAAGGTGGAGGCGACCGCAGACTTCAACTGCTGCCTCGATGTCATCTTCGCAACGTCGCTCGTCTTCTCTGGCGAGACGGAGGACGTGGCGAAGGACACGCTGCGCAGCATCATCGTGAAGCTCAAGGCGGTGCAGGAGAGCGGCGATGAGAAGGCCTTCCGCGCCGCTGTTGTCGAGGTCGTGAACCGCATCCTCCTGTGCACGCCGCTCGCACCGCCCGCCCGCGACACGGCCGCGACGGCCACCGATGCCGCCGAGTCGAAGCGCCGCGACGAGCGGCGGCGGGCGGCGGCGGCCGCGCCGGAGCCGCGGCTGCGTGACGAGTGCCTCGACTTCCTCACGGTGGAGGACGGCGCGCCGGTGCTGCTCGAAGGGGTGTGGAAGCGGTGGCTGCACTTCTTCGAGGACGGCTACGTGCGCCACGTGGAGGGGCTCATGGCAGAGCAGCAGCAGCGCGCCGCGGAGGAGGAGGCGGAGGCGGCGGCAGACGACGAGGACGACGAGGAGGGCGGGAGCGCCCGCCACGGCAGCGCCGCCGCACCGACCATCGCCGCGGTCCCGGTCTTCACTGCCCGGCAGAGCTACTGGAGGTCAACGACGAGCGCCTACGCGCAGTTCAGCTATCTGCTGCTGGCGATCTTCTTTGTGCGCACGAAGGACTTCTCCCTCAACTACCTCGCCCGCGTCACGAAGCTCGTGCAGTACTTCGCGTATCAGCTCGAGTCCGAGGATGGCGAGCCGATCGCCGTGCGCGAGGGCGACGTGGAGGAGACCTCTGACGCCTCGGAGGAGGAGGTGGAGGAGGTGGAGGAGGTGGAGGAGGTGGAGGAGTCTGCGCAGCCGCAGCCCGAACCCGAGGCGGTGGTGGAGGAGGCGGCGCCCGAGGCTGCGGAGCCCGAGGCGGTGGCGGAGGAGGTGGAGCCCGTGCCCGAGCCCGAGGAGGCGGAGGAGGCGGAGGAGGTAGCAAGTTCCTTGCCCGCGCCCGAGTACGACAGCAGCGTCACGCGCCGCACCCTCATGAGCGCGCGGCCGTCTGTGGTGCAGGAGCGCGCACCGGCCGAGGCGGCGGCGGAGCCGACGCCGGCACCGAAGCCGCGGCGCCGCGGACACAAGTGCTTCTCCACGGTGGAGCTGCCGGAGGAGCTGCGGCCCAGCGCGGAGGTCGTGAAGGAGGCGGAGGAGGCGGCGGCGGCGGCGGCTACGCCGGACGCTGCGGCTGCCACGACGGAGTCGAGCGCGCACGACTCGCCGGCGCGCTCGCACGTGCCGTCGGTGCGCCGCACGAACCATCTGGACTTGCCAGACGTGTCGGAGAGCCGCCGTCGCGAGAGTGCGCAGCAGCAGGACACGCACGACGCACAGCAGCGCGACGCCTTCGAGTGCCTGCGCGACGAGGCAGCGGTGGAGGCGCTGGCCCAGGCGGTGGAGGAGCACCAGACGATGCAGGCGATGGCGCCGGAGGCGGAGGTGCAGGATGCGCAGGCTGAGCTCGACGCGGCGCCGTCTGCCACGTCGGAGGTAGAGGAGGAGGCGCACGAGGAAGCGCATGAGGAGGCGCACGAGGAGGCGCACGAGGAGGCGCACGAGGAGGCGCACGAGGAGGCGCACGAGGAGGCGCACGAGGACGTTGTTGCCGCCGCTGACGCTGGAGCAGCCCCCGCGAAGCAGTAGCACCGCTTCTTCTCTTCTCCCACTCTCCCCCCCTCCTCTCTACACCGACACCGACACACATCACTGTCGCCGTTCACCACCATCACCGTGCGTGTGAAAGCGGCTGTGTTGCCGCCGCTGACCTGTGCACGGGTACTCGCGACACGCTTCTTCTCGCTCCTCCGTTCTGATCACACACACACACATATAAACAAACACACGAACACATGCGTGGGTGCGTGTTCGTACGTGTGCGTGTCTGTGTGTGTGTGTCTACGTCTGTGTCGGTTCGGATGGTGATGACCGCATTGATCTCTCCTCCTCTTCTTTTTGTTTTTCCTTCTCTCTCGTGTGTGTGTGTCTCTTCACCTCTCCTCACCTGCGTATCTGCCCCCCCCTCTCTCTCTCTGCGTCTGTGTCTGCGTGTGTGTCTGTGTCACTCACACTCTCTCTCTAGTGATCTTCTCCACCTCTGTGTGCGTGTGTACTTTGTGTGTCTTTGTGTGTCTCTCTCTCTGTCCTTCTATCGCACTTCTCCACTTTTTTTTTATTGTGTGTGTCTCTCTCGCGGATTGTCTGTCTCTGCCTCGTGTGCGTGTGTGTGTGTGGGTGCGTCTGTCTGTGTGTGTGTGTGTGCTTCGCCTCGCCTGACACACACACACACACACACATACACACGCCAGGCAGAGACAGGGAACACTGAGACACTCCCTTGTGGTGTTGTGCATGCGTCGACTCACCGCACTGCCGTCACCGGCTAGCGAGTCATCTCCCCGATACCCAGGTGCTCTCCCACTCCGTTGTTTGTCATCTTCTCTGTGCTTGTGTTTGTGTGTGTGTGTGCTCATCCATTGCTGTGGTGTCGCTGGATACTGCTCCCGCACAACTGCTCCGTGCATCTGGTGCCTGCCTGTACGTGTGTGTGCGCGTGCGTGTACCCCAGTGCCGGCGTCGGTGTGAGACGCACGCCCCTCTTGTCAAGCTCTGCCACAAGAGATTGCAAGAGAGGTGGGCGCTGTTGACGCTTGATGACTACGCCTGCGTGTGTACGTGTGTGCGTGTGTATGTGAGTGACTGTGTTCGATCGTGTCTTTGTTTTTGTGGGGATGAAGTGCTGTGCGTGAGTTGCTGTTCGTCAGCTGAATTACCTCTCTGTGTGTGCGTGTGTGGGTGATGAGAGGAGGAGAGCAGAGGAGGAAGGAGGGAGTGTGTGTGTGTGTGTGTGTGAGCAGTGGGACTCTCCACGCTGGTCAGCGCCGACGTCCCACCGCACGCGCTCCGCCGCAGCCCTCCCTCTTCCTCCTCGTCCTCCTCATCTCCTTTCGCGCACTTCAGCACCGGTGCAGCATCGCCTGTGAGAGGTGAGGCGCCGCTGCCCCTTCGTGTGTTGTCGCCGCCGCAGCACCTGCGTCTGCGTCTGTGTGTCTGTGTGTGTGTGTGTGGGGTGGCTGAGTTGTGGTGTTGTGGTCGCGTTAGTCCGCCGCCGTCCTGTCGATCGCATCGCTCTGGTCTCGTCTGCACTGCCACGCAGCACCGTCACCGACTCTCTCTGCCCTCTCTCCTACTCCTTCCTCCACCATCACACGTGCACACACACACGCACTCACGCACACGCATGTGCACACGCGACTCTTCAGTGTACGGCGCTCCTGTTCTTCATCTTCTTCTTCTATTTCTGTTGCACTGTTGCTGTCCCCCCTCTCTCTCTCTCCAGTTCTTTGCCACCGCCACTGGTTGACGCACGGCGACGTGTGCTCCACCGCCATGAGCCACCCGTACGCCGCGGCTCAGGATGAGGCGCGAGTGGAGGCCTCCCCGCCGCCTCCCCTCCCCCCCGCCGATGGTCTCGCGTCCACGCCGCCGTCCTGCGCCCCAGACGCGCGTGGTGTGTGCCAGGGCATCTCCAACCCTGCACGGAGCGAGGACAGGGAGGGCGGCGGTGACGACGATGCTGTGGACGAGGACGGTGACGGCGCCGCGGCCGTCTCGCGCTCGTCTGGTGTGTCGACACCATCTTCCTCCTCCTCCTCCCCATCGCCACGCTCATCCTCGCGAGTGTCGGCAGCGGACTTCACATCTACATCGCGCTCCACCAGCTCCACCAGCGCATCGTCGTCACCGTCGCTTCACAGCGCACGACACGATCGTGGGCAGCGCGACGCGGTGCATCACCACCACCACCGCCACCGGTGCCATCGTCATGCTCATCACGTCACACCACCGCTCCGCCACGTGGGCGTCGGCGGCGATGCGGCGGCGGCGCGACGTGTGGAGACGTCGGAGCGGATGCGGTTCGTGAGTGTCTTGGCTGCCGGCGGGGGCCGCGGCACCGCTGCACGTGCGGCAGGCGCGCAGGTAGCGGCTGCGTCGGCGCACACGCACGATGTGGCGTGGTGGCGATCGTGTGCAGCGGCCGCCTCGCCCGATGCGGCGCTGGCGGCTGCGTCCGACACCCACCCGTACCGGTGCGCGGCGTACAGCCCTCCATCCCCACCACCACGTCGCCAGGAGACGGCGGACGCGGAGGCGCCGGCGGGTCACCACGCGGCGCCAACGATGCCACGACGCGCCACCACGTCGCCGCTGCTCTCCGCCGCCGCCTCCGCGCTGCTGCCGCCCACCCATCCGCGCCGGTCCTCGTCAGCGCACAGCCGCAACTCGACGGCGTCGTCGACGCACCTCGCCAGCGGCGCAGCCCGGCTGTCGTCGCAGCAGCCGGCGCTGGCGACGGCAACGTGGGGCGGCAACGGCGGCGCGGGCGGCACCCCGACGCGGCATGCGACGCTGCGCCGCTCGCTCTCCTTCACCTCCGGTGTGCCACCGGCGCCGGTGGCCGCCTGCGAGCCGCACTCCTACTTCAACACGGCCTCCAACGTCGTGGCCAGTGCGCCGCGCGTGTCTGTCGGTGCGGAGCGCCACCACGAGCGCACCGCGTCCATCGCGTCCTCCGTGCACTCCGCCGCCTCCTCGGTGCGCCCGTCTGTGCCGCTGCCGCCGTCGCACGCCGGGATGTCGTCGAACAACATGGCGGCTGTGTGGGTGGACCTCTCCTCGTCGCTGCCGGGCAGCCGCTGCACAACTCCGCTGCACAACGGCGGCAGTGACGTGTACCCGCCCCCGCGCAGGCGACGCACGACGCCGCGCCGCTGCTCCGGTCCGCCGAGCCCTGTCGTGAGCACGCTCGCTGCGTCGGTCGCCTCGTCGCTCGACGGCGGCGGCGGCGGCAGCAGCAGTCTCTCGCTGCGAGCGCGTCGCGTGCTGGTGTCCGCCGGCACGCAGACGGATGCAGGTGTCACCGCCACCGTCGAGGGCGGCCGCCCATCACCGACGCGGCCGTCACGTCGGCTCCACGCACCGACGACGGCGACGCACGTGTACAACCTGCACTCCCCCGTCGCGTGCCACAGGGCGGCAGAGTCCGTGTCCTCCACCTCGGCCGAGGTGTCGCCGCGCTCGCTGCGTGCCAGTGTCGCGGAGCTCGTGCCCACGCCCGCCGAGGGTGTTGCACCGGCAGCGACAACGATAGAGTCGCCAGAGAGTGGCGGGGTGCGCCACGCGACGCGGGTGGAGGTGCCACCACCGGTGGCCGGCACGCCAGAGGTGACGGACGACACGCCGCTGCAGCCCCCGGCGGAGACGGCGCTCCCCGAGCCGGAGTCCCCAGGCCGCGTGCTGGTGTCGCCCACCACGCCGTCGCTGCTCTCCAACCTCGCTGCGGCTGGCGCACCGGCACTGGTGGCGGCCTCCCCGCCAGCCGACGCGGCCGACTCGCGGACGCCGGTGGTGCCGGCGCAGGTGCCGCCCGTCCCCGAGCAGAGTGACGAGGTGCGGCGGCTCCGCGCCGAGCTGGAGGCGATGCGTACGCAGTATGCGCAGGTGGTGCAGCAGCTGCATGTCCTGCAGGAGGAGGCAGGCACGGCCGCGGCCCCTGAGAGCCCTCGTGTCGTCTCTGTGGCGGCCATCTCGAGTCACGCCGCGGCGTCGCCGTCGTCGTCGATGCTCTCCGTCTCCGCGCTCGACCACCCGACCGGGGCGGCCGCCTCGACATCGTCCCTCTCCTCCGACAGCGAGGACGACCGCGGTGGGGCGACGCTCGATCACGTGCGGGCGGCGCTGCTTCGCGCACGTCAACGCCCCGCTCCATAGTACACCAAGTCTCCCCCCTCTCTCTCTGTGTGCGGGACGCAGCGCGACGATGACTTGCGGCTCCCTCTCCCCTACGTCACGCCAGTCTCTCACCTGCTCTACAAGCTGAAGAAGGTGGGCAGGGGGCGGCGAGTGCGTACACCCGTGTGTCTCTGTGTGTGCATGTGTGTGTGTGCATGTGTGTGTGTGCGTGTGTGTGTGTGTGTGTGTGTGTGTGTGTGTACTTCACAACGTGTGTGCCGGGCCTCGGCAGCGCAGGAGTGAGCGAGGGAGGGCGACGGCGAATGGATGGCGACACGGCATGCTCGATCATTCCACAAACACACACACACACATACACACACACACACAAACTCGAATTGCTGTGGACGGCGTCGTTTCTGTTTCTGCTGTCTGTGCATGTGCTCTCTCTCTCTCTCCGCGTCGTCTGCTCCGTCAATGTCTCTCTCTCTCTCTGTGCGGCAGCGCTCACTCGCTCAAGTGTGTTTGTAGGCGGTGCGGCGTCTTCCTTCTCCTTCTTCCTCTGTGCCTGCACACATCATCCAACATGTGGGGGACCCCGTCATGCAGGCGCGCAGCTCCCCCCCATCGCCCTCCCTAAGCGCTTGTGCAGTGCCATCAGCGACGGGCGGTGGGTGCTGGCGACACGAGGGCGAGAGACGTGGCGGGTCGAGGTGGGGGAGGGAGGCGTGGCGCTGTCGTGCGCCGCCTTCGTCTGTTCTTCTCTCCCGGGAGGGCCGAGGGCCTCCTGGTGCTGCACACGTCCTCGACTCTTCGACTCGCCCACTCTCGCTCTCACTCTCCACCCCTGCATGCGATTGCGCACGTCTACGTGCGTGTGTGTGTGTGCGTATGTCTCCCCCGCCTTCTGCCTTCTCAGTGGCCATACCGCGCCCCTTCACACACACACACACGGGCTCCATCACGCGTCTCTCCTTCTCACATCCGTCGCCTCACCGACACCCACACAGATCATCGCAGCGCTGGCAATTTATCACAAACACTCATAGACACATACCCATACAGACACATACACACATAGAGACATACGCGCGTCTCGGCGTACATAGACGGAGCAGCTCAGCCACGGCGCCATAGACAGAGAGGGACGTCACTCCGCCTCCCCGCGTCTCTCGAGGGCACAGGTCGGGCGGCAGCTGCAGAGACACCGGGAGTCGGCGGCGGTGGTGGTGGTGTTCATCAACGCGGCTGCGGTGCGTCTCCGCGGCGCTGCGCTCTCCGATCCTCTCCCACGCTGCTCAGATCCGAACCTGTCGAGCGACATGCTGGCCTTCCGTGACGCTCATGTGGCCGGCGCCACGCGGGTGAGCGTAGCAGGGCAGCACCTCCTCACCGGCGGCGCCGATGGCGTCGTCGCGCTCTACGCGACGCGGCTCTGGCCGGGCGCGGCGCCGCTCTGGTCCATCCGGTGCCACGACGGCGCCGTCACGGATGTCCTGCTCGCCGACTCGCTGGAGCTGGCCATCACGTGCGGGCGAGACGGACGCATTCTACTGCACGAGTGCCCCTTCGACAGCGCCACGCTCGTCTCTCGCGTTGTGTGTCAGGTCACCGGGGAGGTGCGCTGCCTGCAGCTGGACGCTGAGCGGCGCCGCCTCTACATCGCCGGTGACTCGCTGCGCTGTCTCGACATGTCCCTTGCGAAGTTCCACATACGAACCGTGCCGCTCGTCGTGCCGCACCCGCTCGTGGCGCTCGCCGTGTCCCCGTGCGGGCGGCTCATCGCCATGGCTAGCGCATCCGGCGAGCTCGGCGTCGTGCCGGCCGAGACGAGTGCAGCGGCGACGGCGGCGCCGCTCGTCTTCAGCGCGGCTCTCTCGCCGACGGCGCGGCGCAACGACGCCGCGATGTACCGCATGTCGTGGTGCCCGACCACGGCGGTGGCCGGCGGGCCGCTGCTGCTGATGGTGCCCACCGCCACCGAGGTGCAGGTGTACTCCCTCGACCGTGACGGCGGCGTCGCGACAACACCGTCGCGGATGCGCGCGGTTGGCGGCCTGCACGACAGTCATCTCGTCGATCTGCACGGCGCGCTCGCGTACCCGGTGTCGAAGGCTCGCATGGCATGCGTGCTCGTCTCGCACGACGCCGTGTTCGTGGGCAAGGTGGAGGGCAGGTCGCTCTCCATGCTGCGTCACACGTCGGAGCGCTACGACGGCGCCGCCGTCACGGACGTGCAGGTGAACGCCGTGAGCGGCGATGTGGTGGTCGGGCTCGCTGACGGCCGCGTGTCGCTCCTGCGGAGGGCGGCGCTGAAGGCGTGGCGGCCGTCCAGCGCACCGGCGGCGTCAGGCGCATCCGCGCTCGATGAGGACAAGGACGACGCCGGAGAGGACAGCGCGGCCTCGCAGGAGCCGCCGCAGACGCAGGCGAGCAACACACCCGCCCCGCGCGGCGAGGTGAGGCGGGAGCGCCACGCACAGCGCCGCGAGGCTGCACGGCTGCGCACGCGCGCGACGCAGCGAGCGGCGCGCAACAACAACAACGACGACGATGACGGCTTCATCAACGACGACGACGACGACGATGACGCCTCCGAGTCTTCTGTGGACTCGGAGGCGTCGTCCAGCGCGTCCTCCGACAGCGATGTTGCGAGGGAGGACTTCGCAAAAGTTGTTGTGGACCTCACGCACCACGGTGCGTCACTGCGCGGCAACGACCGCGACCGGCCCTCGCGGTGGCGCGACGGCAACGACGCGGCGGCGCTCGCCCATGCCGAGCGCGAGGCGGAGCGTCAGCAGGGCGGCCGCAGCCGCTTCCTGGACGATGAGGCCGAGGAGGCGACGACGTCGGAGGAGGAGGCGGAGTGGGATGGCAACGGCAGCGGTGGCGAGCGCCGCGGTCCCCGCCGTCACCGACGACGCCGCGCCACTGCCACCTCAGCCGAGGACGAGGAGGACGAGGAGGAAGGCGACGGCGCGTCTGTGCTCGGCCATGCGGAGGAGGAGGACGGCGCCGGCGCCGAGGCGCTGCAGTCGACCGCAGCGGCGGCCCGCGCGGGTGTGTCGGCGCCGGCGTTCACGCGTGGCGTTGTGGACTACTCCCTGCAAGTTGGCGCGACGCCGGTCGGCGAGGGCGGCAGCTGCTACCTCGCCTACAACTCAGTCGGGTACATCCACTGCAGCCGCGAGGCGACGACGGTGCACTTCCACGACGTCTCCTACCCCGCCGTGCGTGTGCAGCTGCGCGACACCATCCTCATGGGCGCGTTGAGCCCCGTCGGCGCCGCCTTCATCGTCGTCCCCGCCGACCCGGCGGAGGGACAGGGCAGCGTCGACGAGTCCCCGCGTCTCTCTGTCTTCTACCACGCCTTCACCGCGCTCGGCGCACAGGCGGAGTGGCGCGTGGCGCTGCTGCCGGGGGAGACGGTGCGGTGCGTGGCGGCCGGCATCCGGTACGTCGCCGTCGCCACGAGCCACTACCTCCGCATCCTCTCGCTCTCCGGGCTCGAGCTGGCTGTCCTCAGCAAGTGCCACCGCATCGTCGCCATGGTGGGGACGTCCTCCCGCGCGCTCCTGTCCAGCTTCAAGGCGGACTTCGACCCGCTCGCCATCATCGCCCTCACCGGCACTGGCGAGCTCGTCATGGAGGTGATCGACGTCGGCGCTCGCACCGCGGCACTGGCGCCGCGCGCGGTGCCGCTGACGGAGCTGCCAGATGGCTCGACACACCAGCTGCAGTGGTTCGGCTGGTCAGAGGATGGGCTGCTCCACGTCGCGGACACCGCCGGCGTGGTGCGCGTGTACACGGAGAGCTGGGGTGGGTCGTGGGTGCCGGTGTACGACCCGCGCACCCTCGCTGATCAGAGCGACGCGCTGTGGATCTACGGCGTCAGCGAGAGCGCGCTTCTTGCGTACCGCTACTCACGCAACGACCCGTCGTACCCGGCCGCCGCCGCGAGCGGGCTCAGCACCGAGCTCGTGCCTCTCCTCCTCCCTCTCACGCGCACCATGGGCGAGGACGGGCTGGAGCGGTGGGACAGGCTGCTTCGTCAGCAGCTGCGCAGCGACGAGCTCAAGCGGCACAGCAGCTTCTACTCAGCCACCATCGCCAAGTACGACGAGGTGCATGACCACCACCTGCTGCACTACTTCGACGCCGCGCTGAAGGGCCAGCAGACGACGCGGGCGATGGAGCTGGCGATGCACATGGAGGTGTACGACCGCATCGTCAAGTGCGCGCAGGTGGCCAACACAAGCGGATACGCGAAGCTCGTGCCCAAGTTGTTGGCGCTGTACGAGATGCGCGTCGCGTCGAAGCAGCGGCGCCGGTGCAAGCTGCCCACGAAGGAGCAGCTCGCCTCGGACAAGAAGAAGGACGATCTCCTGCAGAGACTGCTGGCGCAGAACGCCAAGGCCAAGTCTGCCGCCGGCGACGCTGTCGAGGGCGACAGGGAGGCGGTGGCGGCGCCAACAAGTCCACCACGTGCGCTCGCCGCCGCCGCGGTGTCCCCCTCCGCCGCGTCCACGGCGACGACGGTGGACGTGGACGGCGCATCGGCACCGGTACGGCGGCACATCTCCTTCTCCAACGAAGCCGCCGCTCCACCCAGACCACCACCAACACAACCACCACCAGCACCTCCAGCAGCGCCAGTGCTGCCGTCCGCGATGCCTGCCCCGTCTCGCAAGGTGGTGAACCCCTTCTCCAAGTCGCCAGCCCCGCCAGCGAGCACCGCCCCGCACGGCGATGCAGCGAGACGGACGCTGCTGCCGCCGCCGTCGCCGCCGACGCAGCACCAGACGCGCCTGCCGACGCCCACGCTGACACTGACGCCGGCCGCTGCTACTGCGAGTGCCAACCGTGTGCTGGGGTCGTCGCCGCCGCCACCGCAGCCCACGCCGCCGCGCGTTGCGGCCGGCATCGCAGCGCGGGCGACCACCACGGCCGTGGCGGCGGCGGTGGAGAGCGAGGCGGCCACTGACGTCTCCCCAGCCGTCACCGTGTCGCCAGGAGGGTCACGCGCGAGTGCCGCGCACACGGCAACACCGTCGCCGCCGCGCGCCTCCGCCCTCGTCGCTCAGCCACACCACGACAGCCTCCAGCACCACCACCACCGCGACGGGCCGCGCTCGACGGCTCCGTCTCCGAACGCGTTTGTGGCGCGCGAGCTGCCGACCAGCACCGCCACCGCACCGGCGGACCCCTTCCTGCTGCAGCAGCAGCAGCAGCCGCCGCTCCAGTCGGTGGCGGACGTGGGCAACTTCAGCAGTCTCAGCGGCGGCGGCGCGGCGGCCGGGACGCTGATCTCCGTTCACTCGCTGCTTGATGTCGGCCACGGCGACGCGACGCCGGTGGTGCGCAGCGACAGCTTCGGCGAGGCGCTGCGTAAGCGCTACCGCGACGACGAGGACGAGGACGATGATGACGACGTGGGGGACGCGCCGGCCACGACGCTGCCGCGACTGTCGGTGTCGTGAGGCGGAGGTACCACTGGTCTACTCTCTCCTCCCTCCTCCCTCCTCCCTGCGTGACTGTGACGGGGAGGAGGTGGCGCTCCTCTGCGCAGTCGAGTGTTTGTGTGTGCGTGTGTGTGTGTGTGTGTCTCTGACTCTCTCGCACGTTGTCTTTGTGTTCGACTGGCTACTCTGTGCAGCGGTGGTGCACGCAGACCTGATTGTACTTGTGTGTCTGTGTGTATGTGTTCCTCGTCCGTTGGTGTTGGAGACAGAGACGGTGCAGGAGGAGTAGGAGGAGGGGCGGAGGGCTGGTGCAGCGTCTTGTCGTGTGCGCCGCGCTCTCCACTCCCACGCGTCCCGCTGCTTCGCGAAGGGACGTGTCACCCTCCGCAGTGTGGCGGCGTCCTCGACTTCTGCCATCATCGTCATCGCCTCCTTCCTACTCCGTCGTGCTCGTTCTCTCCCATCTGCGCTCTCTCTCTCTCTCTCTCTTGCAGCCGTTGTCACAGACACACACTCGCACACGCACATCGTCCTCCTCTCTCCCTCTCTCTCTCTCGCTCTCCGGCTCTTCTGCTACGCCGCTTCCATCATGTCGTACAAAGTGCGCCAGGCCGTCCGCGACGATGTGGAGGCGATGATCCACATGCAGCTCACCATGGCGTGGGAGACGGAAGAGCTGAAGCTGGACGAGGACACACTGCGCCGCGGCATGACGCTCCCCTTCGAGCGCCCCGGCGTGGCGGACTACTACGTGGTGGAGGAGGTGGAGTCGCGCCAGGTCGTCGCCATGTTGATGACCACGCAGGAGTGGTCCGACTGGCGTGCGGGGTCGATCATGTGGGTGCAGTCGGTGTACGTGACGCCCGACCACCGCCGCCGCGGCCTCTTCCGACTGATGTACGAGCACCTGCGCAAGTTGGTGGAGACGTCCGACTACTATCAGGGGATCCGCCTCTACGTGGAGACGGAGAACGCCAACGCGATGGCGACGTACCGCAGCATGGGGATGGAGGTGGAGCACTACCACATGATGAAGTGGATGAAGGGCAGCTTCTAACACTACCGCCAACACAGAGAGGGAGAGTCAGACACACGGAGAGCCGATGTGCGAGCAGCGTGCGCGGCGTTGGCGAGGCAGAGAGCGTGGCCTCTTCAGCCTGTGCCTCCCCCCCTTTCCTTCTCCCTTCGCGCCGCTCGCGGTGTGCAGACGCAGTCGCTCTTCGCGTGCTGCACGCGTCGCGGCTCATCTGTCTCGCCCCCGCACTCTCGTCTCTCGCTGTCTGCCACAGTCGGGGTGCATTCAGTGGCGCGAGGGAGCGCGGCGGTAACTCGCGACGGATGCACTCCCCATCCTCGTGAGCCTCGCGCTCTGCTCCACACATCACCTGCGTCTCTTCTTTAGCTCCTTTTCTTTTTCTTTCCTGGCACGTCTGTGACACACACACACACACACATGCAGATGTTGCGGTGGTTGGGAAGAGGGGAGGGGGCACATCGACGGGAGTGCGCCGCTGCGTTGGCACCGCCGTCTCCTCCGTCCCCCCCTCGCCACTGTCTCCTCGTGTCCTTCGCCGTGCAACGTGTGTGTGGGTGCACGCGTGTGTGTGTCTGTCTGTCTCTCTGCCGTGCTAATGTTCTCTCTCTCTCACACACGGAGCGCACAGCCTCCCCACTCCTGCTGTGCCTCCGTCGCCTCTGTTGTACACACCGTCTGCCCTGCGCATCTTCAGTGTCTTTGTTCTCCATACGTTACAACAATAGCTTCATCGCTGTGCTCGCCGCAACACACACAACCGCAGACCACGGACAGACAGACACACAGACAGACGCGCCATTGCTGTGCACAGTGGCACCGCGCCTGCTACACGTGCGTGTGCGTGTGTGTGTGCGAGTGTGTGCGAGTGTGACTGCCGACAGCAGAGCGCGGCGGAGGCGGTACGTCAAACAAACGTCGGTCAATCTCTCCTTTGCTTCACCGCCTGCTGCACGCGGTGTCACCTGGGCTCTCCTCTTCTCCTGCACAGTGCCGCGCCTGCCTGTATGTGTGTGTGTGTGTGTGACGGAGCTGCTGTTGCCGCCGCCTCCTCTCTCCTCTTGTCCATCAAGCTCGCCTCCATCACGTCCACGCTTCTCCCTCTCGCCGCCCCACCCTTCCCCCCTGTAAGCACCGTTGCTGTGGTGTTGCCAGTGTGTTCGCGCGTGTGTGTGTGTTTGTGTGTACGTCCGCATGTCTGGCCCACCGCCGCCGCCGCCGTCGTCGTCATTGTGCAGCTCACCCACCGCCGCGCTACTCTTCTTCTCTAGCGACGTATCCACTGCCTGCGCGGCGGCGCTGCTTCTCATGGTCATCACCGTGCACGTGGGACATCAGGTGGAGCGGCCGGCGCGCAACGCGCTGCGCGTGCTGGTGCCGCTCTTCGCCATCATCGGTCTCACTTTGTACTTCACCGGCACGTTCGGCATCGTGAGCCGTGTGCAGGACATCTTGCAGGCGGAGGAGACCTCGCTGCGCTCTGCCTCCGGCATTGCAGAGTTCTGCCGCGAGCTGCAGAAGGTGGCGCAGCAGCAGTACTGGCAGGTGCTGCTGCTCATCTCCGCTCTCTACTTGACGCTGCAGGCCTTCTGCATCCCGGGGACGGTGGTGCTGAACGCGGCCGTCGGGGCCGTCATGGGCACGCTGCTCGGGGTGCCCTACTGCACGCTGCTGGGCACGCTGGGGGCGATCTGCTGCTTCGTGCTCTCGCGCGCGGTCGGCACGACGCTCGTGGAGGCGGCGGATGCGCGACTCATGAAGGGACGAGGGCTCGCGACGATCCGTGGACAGGTGACGCGCCACCGCGCCGACCTCTTCGTGTACATCGTCTTTGTGCGTCTCACGCCGATCCTGCCCAACTGGCTCGTGAACCTCGCCTCGCCCGTCGTCGGGGTGCCGCTGCACACCTTCGGCGCCGCGACGATGGTCGGCATCCTCCCACAGACGTACCTCTCCGTTCGCTTCGGCTCCCTCGCGCACCTGGCGAAGGCAGGAGAGACAAGGCGCATCGTGACGCCGTGGGACACGCTGCTGCTCGCCGTCATCGGCGTCGGCGTCCTCGCCGGCCTCCGACTGAAGAAGAAGTTCGCGCAGGACCGCCGCGAGAACGGCATCTCCTCAGTGGAGCGGCCGACGTACACAACCACATCATCTGCTGCGGCTGTGCGCGTTCCACCACCGGCGTAGTGTGTGTGTGTGTATGTGTGTGTGTGTGTGTGTGTGTGGACTGTGGCTCCGCTCTCTGTCTCTCTCTCTCTCTCTGCCTGCCACGTGCAGCACTCTCGCCACGCATGCGCTTCGCGTTGGTGTCGCTCTTCAGCAGCGCCGGCGTTGGCCGACGCCGCCGTCTCCTCCAGCGCATCACCGCGTGCACCACACCTCCCCTTCTTCTCCACACACAGAGAAAGAGAGAGAGCGCTGAAGAGACATCAGCAGCGGTTGCAGCGCCCACGCTGGCCGAGAGGGTGACGAAGGCGGCGTGCACCTGTGTCAGTGTGTGTCTGTGTCTCTGTCTGTCTGTCTGTGAGACGCGTGTGCTTCCATCGCTGCGGTGCTTCACACCAGAAGTAAAACACACAAAACACAAGAGACACGAGAGACACGAGTCCTCCCCTGGCGGCCGCGAGCGGTGGTGCGTGCGCAGGGGGTGGTCACCGGTGATGGTCGTGTGTGTCTCTCTTCTTGAAACTTCCTTGCTGGCGTGGATGGCGGCGGGGCGGCGTGTCCTGCACACACGCACACACACAGTCTCTCTCTGTGTCACTCTGTCGTACCGCTCCTTCACTCTGTATCTCTTTCTCTCGCTGCGTGCGCGCTGACTGTCTTGCGTGTGCAGCAGTGCTGGTCGGTGGCGGGAGACAGCGACATTTGGAGGGACGCGCGCGTCCGTGCGCCTCGCCGGCCTGAGCGACTGTGTCGCACCCGTGGCACACACACACACACACACATTACAGAGAGAGAGTAAGAGAGTCCGGTGGCGCCGCTGAGGAGTCCGGCGCGTGGCTGGCCGAGAGTGGGCGGGTCGGCGAGGCTGCGTGCAGATGCCGCCGCCACCGTCGCACCACAGCGCGTTCGGCCAGATGATGGCGGCGAGGAGGTCCGCAAACGTGGACGGCGGCGCGTCGGCCGTCGGCGAGGCGAAGCGCGCGGCGGCGTCGGCCCTCACGTGTCCGCCGCTGCCCGGCATCCGCCGGCCACATGATCCTCCGCCTGCGCGGCAGCGCACCGCATCCCTCTCGCCCAGCCCCGCTGGTGTCGCGACGCAGCTGTCCATGACAACGCCGCGTCTGTCCGTTGGCGCTGCCGCTGCGTCCTCTGCTCCATACGTTGTGTCAGAGCGCACGCCGCGTGCGGAGCTGCTCGCCATCCTCGCGCAGGTGCAGGCCGACCTCGTGCGCCGCACTGACAGCGTGAACGCCATCCAGCGCAACTTCGAGCGACTGAGCGCGATGCACTACGCTGAGCAGGTCGAGCTGCAGCGCTTGCGTGTGGCAGAGCGGGCGTGGCGAGAGGCGGAGAGCAGCAGCAGCAGCGGCAACGGCGGCGGCGGCGATGGACAGACGCGGTTGGCGCAGCTTGAGGACGCTCTCGCAGAGATTCAGGCGCAGGTGCGCGACGGGGAGGTCGTACGCAGAGGATTGGAGGAGCAGCGGAGCGCCGCCGCGGCAGCGCACGCGCGGGAGAGCAGCGCTCTGCAGCTGACTCTGGCGTGCGCCCGTGCGCACCACACGCTCGTGGAGGCGGAGGCGGTGGCCTACGCGCAGCTCCGCCTGTCCGCGGCGGCAGAACGCGCGGACGTGCATGCGGCGATGCAGCAGCAGCTGCTGTGGGGCGGTGTGGCGGAGCTGGCGGCTGCGCACCAGGCACAGGTCCATGCAAGCTTGGTGCGTGGCGGTGTGGGGGGTGACGTGCGGCTCTCGCATAGCGGGGCGCCGGCTGCCACCGCGGAGGTGGTGAGGGAGACGTTGTGTGCAACGGCAGAGGCAGTGCGCCAGCACGTCGCCACGTCGCACGCCGCGGAGGATCAGGACAACCAGCGTCGGGTGGAGGCTGCTGAGCACGAACGCGAGGTGGTGCGGCGCGCCGCCACAGCGGCTGTGCTGCTCTCGTGGCTGCACGACACAGCGGCGGCCGAGAGCGAGCAGCGAGAGACATTGGCTGCTCTGGAGACACACACGCGCCGCGCACTCGGCGCCGCTGCGAGCCACGCGGGCCGGGTCGTGCAGGCGGCACAGTCGGCGGTGTCTTCCGCCCGCACCGCGCAGTCGGTGTCCGCGGCTCTGCTCTCGCGCAGGGTGGCGGACTGGTGCGATGCGGCAGAGGCGCAGCTCGTCGCGGTGCGTGGCACCGTCGATGCCGTCGTGCACCAGGCGGCGACGCGGGCCGCCGAGAGCGAGCGGCAGCGCGCCACCACGGCGGAGCGGCGAGTGTCAGAGCAGCGGCTGGAGCGCGAGCAACACGTCGCAGAGATGCAGACGCTGCGCGCGGACGCGGCGAAGCTGCGCGAGGCGGACGCGTGCGCTGCCACAGCGCTGCTGGCGCAGACGCGACGGGAGGCGGAGGAGCGGCTCCGCGCCGCGGAGTCGCGTTCGGCGGCGGCCGAGCAGCACTGCAGGAGGCATGAGGCCGCGCTCGCGCAAGCGGTGCAGGAGCACGCGGCGGCGTTGCGCGGCGTGGACGAGCGGTGGAGCGCGGCCGTTGCGGAGGCGGTCGGCGCCTGCGAGCAGCGGTGGCAGGCGAGGCTGGAGAGTCATGCGGCGCAGCAGCGAGTGCGCGAGGCGGACTTGGTGCGGCTGGTGGGAGAGTGGCAGCGCGTGCGAGAGAGTTGCGCTGCGGACGAGCAGGACGAGCGGCGTGAGCTGCAGCTGCGGTGCTCGCGCGCTGTCACGGCTCGTCTGCACGCCGTGTGGGTGTCGGAGCTGCAGCGCGCTGACGCCGTGCCCATCGTGCTCGCACAGACGCACCGCCTCGTGCAGGAGGAGGCGGTAGTCCGCGCGGACCTGGCTGCCTCTGCCGCGGCGGCGTGGGCTGCGCTGCTACGCGGCGAGGCCGTGGAGGGCCTTCAGCGGAGCCACGCCGCTGCCATGGACGGCGCTGCCGCGGAGCTGCGGGCCGCTCGGTCTGCGTCGGCCGGCCTCGACGAGGCGCTGCGAGGCGCTGCGGCCCGCGCCGCGGATGCAGTGGCGGCGGCGCGCGAGGCGCAGGCGTCGGAGTGGGCAGCGCAGCAGAGCTTCGCCGCGTACCGGTCCGTCGTTGCCGCCGCTGCGCAGCGCATCGAAGTGGCGGAGAGCGCGACGGAGAGTGCGTGTTGCTGCCCTATGTGCCTGAGGCTGTATCGCCAGCCGGTGGCGTGTGTGCCGTGTGGGCACGTCTACTGCGCCGGCTGCCTCCTCCGCCATCCTCGCAACGTCGCTGTGTCACGCGCGGCGTCGCCGCCGGCCGCTGCCACTGCCGCTGTCGCGGTGGAGGTGTCTCGGTGGCTGCGCGAGCGGGCGACGCCATCAGCGAGTATCTTCTGCCCCGAGTGCGCGTCTGCTTGCGTGTCCACGGTGGTGGAGCTGCCGATGCTCGCTGAGCTCACCGCCAAGTACGACTACAAGAAGCGCAGCCTCGAGGTGCTCTTGAAGGAGCTGCACTAGGGACATTGACCGTGCACCGATGGACGAGAGAGGGAGGGGGGGGGGAGGCGCCGGGCAGCGCTTGCATGTGCAGTGGGTGATGACGGTGGTGAAGTCACTTCGCTACCACCCCGCCTCTGTGTGTGAGTGTGTGCGTGCATGTGTCTGTGTGTGTGTTGTTGTTGTTATTATGGGGTCGGTGGTGGTGGTGCTGCTGTGTGTTGATGAGCAACGGATGAGACCAATGAGGACAGATGACATGCAGAGGAAGAGGGGGAGAGAGAGAGCGCAAATGCATCCCCGCGACGCTCTCAGTACTCCCCCTCACACACACACACACACAGACACACACACACACACACACACACACACACAGACACACACACACACACACACACAGACACACACACACACACACACACACAGACACAGATACATCGTGTCTGCCATCCTTTCGGAGGAGGCACCGACTGCTGCGGTGAGATGATAAGTCGCACTTGCTCTCCTTCTTCTTCCACTTTCTCGCATCTTCATCTCATCCACTGCTCTCCTCCACACACACACACACACACACGCACACATATGCACTCACTCTCACACACGGTTGCGCTGTACTCTGGCGCCGTTGCTGCGCAGCCCAGTGTAGTATCGCCGCTCATCACATCTGACGTGTGCCGTGGCGCTCTTTCCCACATTTTTTTTTCATTTATTTATCTTTGTTCTGTTCTTCTTCCTCGTCCTCGCGCTGCTCCACCCGCCGCCATCGCAGCGGCGTTGCCTCAGCTGATCGGCTTGTGTGGCGCGACACCGCACACCCACACACACACACACACACACACACAGACACACTCACACTCACACTCTTCTGCTCCCTCTTCCTCTCTCTCTGTGTCACGACGCGTGTGTGGCGCGCACGTCTGTGTGTCTGTGTGTGTGCATGTCGATTTGCCTGTGTTGTCCGTCGGTGATAGTGCGAGAGTAGGAAGGGGGACGTGCACACCGGCCGTCGCTTCTGTTGTCACCTCCTCACCTGTGATTTGCTCCTTGCAGTCGCTCATACACCCAATCGAACTGGTTCATCATCTTGTATCACTCTGCACTCCCTCCCCCCCCCTTCCCTCCTCCCCTCCTTCCTGTCGCGTAGCGTCGCGTGTGTGTCGGCAACCGCGGACAACTCCCCTCTCCTCCCCTCTCTCCATCACCTGACACGGACCCTCCGCTGTCCATCTCAGATTGCCCTCACATACACACAAACACACATACACAAGTAGTCACAGACACACAAACATCATTTCGTTGTTGCTCTTCGCTCTTTACTGCTGCTGACGGTCGCTTGCTCGGCGAGCGTGTCTGTGTCGTTGTGTGTGTGTGTGTGTGTCGGTGTGCGTGCACGTGGGAGAGTGGACTCTCCCCTCCCCCCCTCCTTCTCTGCTGACACGGAGAGAGCGCATCCTGTCGACGCCACCACCAGCACCAGCACCAGCACCACCGTTGCACAATCTCTTGCACACCTTCCTGCACACGAAGGTGCAGCAGCGTCGCAGCTGCCGCTAGCACCGCGTTCACCCTCCTCTCCTTCCCGCCACCACCACCCGCTCACCTCGCCTTGTGCGAGTCGGCGAGTGCGCGCGCGTGTCCGCGGCCTTCCGGAGAGGTGAGTCGCCGGCGCCGGCGCCGCCGCTGCTGGTCCTCCCGCGCCGGCACACGTGTGGCTGACATCTCGCGTCCCACGCACGCCACAGCGGCGGCGGCGGAGGCACGGCGAGTGTGGCGCACACGATGACATCCGCAGCGGCGCCTCCCCCGGTGTCGGAGGCGGTGCAGACGGCGCTGCTGTCGTCCGCCTTCCGGCTGCCGACACACGTGCTGCCGCAGCACTACGCGCTCGAGTTCCAGCCCAACACGCTGCGAGACACCTTCGAGGGCTGCGCGTACGTGACGCTGCGCGTCGTCGCGGCCCCGCCAGCCCCTGTGCACCACCTCGTCCTGCACGCCCTCGACCTTCGCATCGCTGCCGCGGCCGTCCGCGTCTTCGTGCCGGCGGACCCGGCCGCCGCCCTGAGCGATGCGGCGACGCCGCCCGCCCACCCAAGTCAGCACCACGACGACGCGGAGGCGCGCTGCCGCCCCTTCCCCACCGACGGCGGCGGCGTGTACATCGCCTGCACAAGGATCCTCACATTCGAGGCGAGCGAGACGGCGCTGCTCCTCTTCGACGCGGCGCTGCCGAGCGCCGTGGGCGACTCGGTTGTGCTGATCGTTGACCGCTTCGTGGGTGTCATCGCGCGGCCGCCAAACATGGAGGGCCTCTACCACTCCAACTCCACCGATGACGCGGCGCTGAGCACGCACCTCGAGCCGACCGGTGCCCGCCGGCTCTACCCCTGCTTCGACGAGCCCGCGATCCAGTCCACGTTCCAGCTCTCCGTCGTCGCGGCCGCCGCGCACACGGTGTTGTCCAACACGGAGGTGGAGGCGGAGGTCGCCGTCGCGGCGCCTCCCCACGACGCCGCCGCGCCCTCCTCACCGTCATCGCCGTCGTCGTCGTCGTCGTCGTGGCGGTGCGTCCGCTTCCAATGTACGCCGCTGCTGCACACGTGCATCGTTGGCTTCCACGTGGGCCGCTTCACCCTGCTGGAGCAGCGCTCGCGGCGGTCGCGTGTGCTGTGCCGCGTGGTGCTGCCCCACACGGAGGGCAGCAGCGGCGGCTGGTTCGCGCTCGACTTGGCGGCGAAGGCGGTCGACTTCTTCGAGGAGTTCTTCGACGTGCGGCTGCCGCTCACAAAGTTGGACGTCGTGGGCGTGGAGACGTTCTGCGTGCTCGGGATGGAGAACTGGGGGATGATCAACCTCGACAAGCAGTACCTCGTCGTCACCGACGCCACGCCGCTGGAGCGCCGCCAGCGCATCACGCGTCTCATCGGCCACGAGATCTGCCATCAGTGGTTCGGCAACCGTGTGTCCATCGAGTGGTGGAGCTGCCTGTGGCTGAAGGAGGGCATGTGCCGCTACCTCGAGTACTTCTTCGTCAACGCGGTGTTCCCCAGCTGGGGCCTGTGGAACGAGTTTGTGTGCAAGATCATGAACGGCGCCCTCCTCGCCGACGCCGACCCGCGTGAGACGCACCCTGTGGAGTGCTGCAACCCAGCGCCGCGCCGCATCTTCGACTCCTTCGACAACATCAGCTACGGCAAGGGCGCCTGCGTCCTGCGCATGCTCTTCAGCGTCATCGGCGTCGCGTGGCTGAAGCGGGCGACACACATCCTCATGGTGCGCTTCGCCGGCCGCGCCGTCAACGCCAAGGACCTCGGCGACTGCATCGTGGACACGGCCGAGGAGTACGGCAGCGGCGACACGCAGGCGCAGCACGCCAAGGCGATCCGCTCGTGTCTGCGCATGGTAGAGACGGTGAGTCACCCCTACCTGTACATTCAGCAGCGGCCGGGCGGGTCCTGCACCATCACACAGTACGTGGTCCCCAGCACGCGGCACGGCCTGCTCGCGCACTACCTGCAGCAGCAGCGCGGCGCGGCCAACGCGCCGGTGATCGACCTCTTCACTGCCCCCGCGCGGGCGACGTTCGAGTGGACACCAGAGACAACACTTGACCGCGTCGCCACGCCCTTCACCGTGCCGCTCCGCTCCGTCCAGTGGCGGCCGAGCGGGCAGGGCGACGTGCAGCTCATCTTCCTGGAGGAGGTGGAGCACCACTTCGCCTTCCCAGTGCCCGCGCCTGCGTCCGACACCGCGCTCAGCCCGCTGTCCACGGCGGCACGGAGGCGCAGCACTGTCGGCAGTGTCAGCAGCAGCAGCGGCGGCGGCGCGTGCGACAGCGGCGGCGTGGACGCGGCGCCGGAGACCCCGCTGTCGCTGCCAGCGCCAGCGCCAGCGCCAGCGCCAGCGCCAGCGGGGTCTCCGGCGCTCGGAGGGGCGCAGGGCCTCTGTTACTTCAACAAAGGCGGCGGTGGGTTCTTTCGATGCGACTACGACGCGGCGACGTGGCGGTGCCTCTTCCATCACGTCGCGGTCTTCTCCGAGGAGGACCGGATGATCATCACGATGCACTTCATCGACTCCGCCAAGGCGCAGCTCGGCCGCCAGCCCGGCGACGCGGGCGACCGCTGCACGCTCTTCTTCGAGTGGCTGCTCCGCCTCACCGGCACTGCAGGTGCGATGAACTCGTTCCTGTGGGAGGTCGTGACCGACGCCCTCACGACGATAGTGCAGCTCGTCCAGCAGTACTACTGCCACAGCATCGTGAAGGAGTTCGTGAACAGCCTCTACACGCCCCTGCAGCGGCGCTGCGTGCTCTCTTTCTTCGCCCAGGAGAAGACGGTCTCCTTCCAGAGCTCGCTGCACCTCTCCCGCCAGCTCGTGCTGCGCATCCTGCAGCTGCTGTGTCTGTGCGACAACCCCGCCGTGACGGAGGAGGCGGTGGAGACGGCGCAGTGGACGTTCGCGGCTCTGCTGGCGCCTGGCGACCTTCTTGACATCGGCGGCAACGCTGCTGGTGGTGGTGGTGGTGGCGGGGGGACCAGCGGCGTCACCAACTTGAGCATCGCGAGCGTGTCCGGAGGCTTCGCGCTTGCCGCTGGCGGTGGCGGTGGCGGTGGCGGCAGCGGTGTAAATGTTGGCTCGCCCCTCTCGGCGGACATCCCTGTGGGGCGGAGCACAGGCGCACCGGCGGTGTCGACGCCAACGACGTCCACTCCCATCGCGGTGCCGCTGCCCACTCGCCGCGACTCTGTCCAGCAGGCGGGCAACGTCGCCCACTCGCACTCACGCGGCTCCATCGCCTTCGCCTCGTCGTCGATGAAGGTGGCGCGGATGGGGAGCACGTCGATGCTTGGGCACGCGGCGTCGTCGGCGCCGCGGCCCGGCGCACTCCTCTCCTCCACCCCGGCTGGCGAGCACGGCAGCAGTGGGAACCTGTTCGCATCGTCCTTCAGCAACGCCGCGTCCAGCGCCGCGCATGAGCGGTCCGTGGGGAAGAGCGCCAGTCTGCGCAGCTACGCCTGCCAGCGCGCCGGCGACTTCAACGTGGAGGACCAGAGCCACACGATGGCCGGCGCCATCGCCCTCTCCCATCTTGTCACGCAGGGCCGGCTGGAGTTCTGGGTGGCCGCCGCGGCGGTGGCCGCAGAGCTGCTCCGGCTGGACCGCGACGAGGTGCAGCGCATCGCGGGTCTGCCGGCCCCACAGCCGCGCCTCGCGCACCTGCGGCCGGCGCAGCGCCGCAGTCTGCTGCGGCTGGTCTTGCCTCCTGTCTTCGCGCTCGACCGGGAGGCCGCCTTCCCCTTCATGGCGCGCGTCTTCCTTGCGAGTCCATGCATCGAGGCGACGACCGTGACGGGACTCTACCGCAACTCGCGCTTCCTCGTGCACCTCCTCTCCACGCGCCGCGTCGCGACGGAGCGGCGCACGCTCGACTTCCTGCTGCGCTGCGGCGCAGACGTGTGCGGCAACGGCTACGTCATTGCGCAGCTCAAGCTCCTCGTGCAGGGCGGCGCGGCGCGGTTCAGTGCAGCGGGTGCGACCGGTGTAGAGGAGTTCAGAGGAGTCGAGTTCGGTGACAGTCCGCCGGTGGCCCACGCCGCGCTGTCCGCGTCGTGCTCTTCCACCGACGGTGTGGTGGGAGTGGAGCGACATGCGCTGCGCAAGAGCTGCCCGGCGGCGGCGGCGGCGCTGGACAGCATGGAGGCCAACTGCGTGTGGATGGACTACTGCTGCAGCTACTACGACCAGTTCCTGCGAGAGCAGCTGCAGCGCAAGGCGTGGCAGCAGACGCGGAACAGCGATACGGCCTCGGCGCAGCTGTCGACGTCGTTGGCGGAGGAGAGCCACACCCAATCCGAGACCTTTGGCGGGGTCAGCATATGAGTCAGCCTCTCCCCCTCCCACCCGTCCTCCTCCCACGAGACGTGACACGTGCTGCAGCGCACACGTGCACACACGTGCACACGCGGGAGGCGAGGGAGGCGGTCGCTGCGGTTGTGCTCTGGCGGCTGAGAAATTCGATTCAGCGGCACCGCCGCTGCCGCCGCTGCCTCGCACGTCTTGCACGTGTAAGGGGGGGGGGGGGCGGTGGGGGAAGGGGCGTTGGTGGCGTTGCCTTCTGCTTCGACGCGCACGTTACGGTGCGCTGCTCGGGCGTTGATGAACGTGATGCCTCCGACGGTGCCAAGTGCGCAAGCAGAGAGAGAGCAAGAGGCGGGGGAGGACTTACACACACAGAGAGAGTGGATTGAAGAACTCATGATGGACGTGTGCGCACATCTCTGTGTGTGTCACTGCTGGCCGTGGCTGGCACAGAAGGTAGGAGTGAAGTACTTCCACCTCTTTGCTCGCTCTATGTTCTCGACTACACAAGTCTAACAGTCTGGAGACCGGGGCGCGCCTGACGTGGGTGAGACGCAGCGCTTCCCCTCCACTCTCACTTCCTCTCACTCACTCTACCGCACACGGGAGCCACGGCGGGTGCGGGGTTGATGGGGTGGGGGGGGGTGAGGATGACGGTGACGGAGGGTGGGGGAGTGTATCGCTGAAGGTGCAGTCGAGCTGCTGTCTCTCTCTCTCTCTTTCTCTTTTGCTGTGTATTTTTCATTTCTGTTGCCGCGTAGCTCCACCGCCCCTCTCGCCCCTCCTCTTCTTCTTCTTCTTCTTCGTCCCCGAGCCGGTGTCGGTGTGTGTGCCGCCCTCCTTCCGATGCGAAGTGCGCTCTGCCGTGCATCGCAGCTCTCTTTTGGGCGCTGCGCCGGGACATCTCTCACTCATGACGCGCAGAGGCGCTCGCCCTCTCTCCTCCTCCTCTCCTGACGTGTTAGCCACCGCCAACTCTTCCTCCATCTCTCTCTCCCTCCCACCCTTCCTCTCTCTCTCTCTCCGTGTCTGAACACACACACACACACACACACACACACACACACGTGCGCATCTGCGCATCTGCACACGTTTAATACACTCGAGCAGCTTTTCTCTCGTGTTGTCTCTCACTCTCGCTCTCTCTTCTTCTTCTGTTCGCTCTCTCGCTCTCTCTCCGTTGCTGTCTTGCTGTGTCGCACGTGTGTCTGGCGCATCTCTCTCTCTCTCTCTGGTGCGCGTGTTTCAATTTTTTTTTTCTTTTCAGTACTGCATCGTCTGCCGTCGGAACGGAGGGGCGGGGCCAGCGTCCATCGCAGGCTCACGATGTTGCGTCTCACGACAGAGCCTCCGCGCCGGCGTGAGTCGGCGATGCCGGAGAGCAGCCGCCTCCTCTTCGGGTTGGCGCTCCTTCTCACCATCCTCGCGGACGGCGCGGCCAACCACCAGTTCACGGCGCTGAGCACCGTGATCACCGCCCACAGCGACCCCAGCGCGCTGCAGCAGCTCGCCACCTTCGCCGCGATGGAGGACGTGGCGGAGGAGGAGCACCTCGACTGGGGCTCCAGCGGCCGACTGGTGCGCGCGCAGCCGTCCACGTTGGCGAAGCCGCGCGACGCCGTGCCGCCGGAGCCGGCGAAGCTCCACAGCGCCGCGCCACACAGCCACTCGCGCAGCAACTCGGAGGACGTCCTCAGCGACGGTCTCTCCAAGTCGCTCACAGAGACGCTGACCGACGCGGTGGCCGGCGCGTCGTCGTCGTCGGCGGCGTCGTCGGCCGCATCCTCGCACCGCCGCCCGCACCGGCGCCACCACCGCCGCAGCGGCACCGCGAGCGATGCGACGTCGTCCGCGGCGGCGTCGTCGCTGTCCAGCGGCGAGGTCGCGGTGGAGGTGGGGGAGTCGCGCCCCGTGCACAGCTACCCCATGTGGACGCAGTTTCACGTGATGGAGCTCGCCTACAGCACCGGCGCCAACAACTTTGTGCACATCACGGAGCGCTTCGTCGAGTATCAGCAGATGTTTCCGATCGTCTACCGCTGCGACCTCAGCAAGGTGGACTGCCCCTACGAGGCGGACCTCCTCGCGGCCCCCACCGTCGGCCTCGCCGCCTCGAGCCGGTGGGTGTGCGCGAGCTGTGGCAGGAAGCACGACGTGGTCCGAGAGAGCTGCCTGCGCTGCCGCGCCGCCGGGCCGTACACGAAGTTGTTTGTCGGACAGGCGGTGAAGGAGGTGGACTGCACCGAGAGTGTCCTCCGCTTCCTCCACGCGACACACCCGGACGTCGTCGTCCACCGCGCCGAGTGCCACCACGACGCCGGTGTCGCCGGCCGCGGCAAGGGATGCGCGTCCATCTACGTGCGCCGCGAGGACGCCGCCACGGTGCAGGAGAAGCTGCACCGCAACGCCTTCTTCGACGTGGACGCGGTGACGGGGGAGCTGCTAGTGTACTACGTGTACACAGAGCAGCAGGCGTGGCTGCACAGCTTTGTCCAGCAGCGCGTCGCCGTGCCAGATCAGCGGCCTCTCTTCCTGCCTCTGGCGCCGCTGGTGGTGGAGGAGAGCGCCGCGCCGTCCACGTCGATGTCAAAGCGGCCCGGCGGCCGTGGCCGTGGCTGCCAGCGGCCGGCAGGCGACTGCGCCAACAGCGGCGGTCACGCGATTGCGGCGATGAAGTAGTTTGATCGTGCGGCCGCCCCCCTTCCTGCCCCCCGCGCGCACGCACACACGTCGAAGCACACGTCTCTCTCTCTCTGTGTCTGTGCGTGCGTGTGTGTGCGTGTGCCTCAGCACTCTCTCTCTCACTTCTTTACGTGGCCAGACACGGAAGGAAGAAGGAGTGCACATACACGCACACTCACACACTCTCTCACAGACGCACGTCGACCTTCTCCCACGCTCCCTTCTCACGCCGCAGTGCATCATCTGCCAGTCAGTCCCCCTCCTCCTCCTCCTCCTTCGTCGCTCTCTCCGTGTGTGCCGCTCGCCAGTCGCTGTCTTTGCCCTCTCCTGCGTCGTCTTGTTCCTCTTCTTGTTTTTTTTTTTTTTTTGTGTGTGTGTGTGTGTTCTCCTCCCGCCTCTGCGCTCTCACCTTCGTTCATGGGTGTGTTGGTGTGCTGCGCAGTCCCTCTCTCCCCTCCGTGCTGACCTCTCTGTGTCTGCGCAGATGTGCATGTCCTCCTCTCTATCTGTGTGTGTGTAAGTGTGTGTGTATGTGTGTAGAGAGGAGAGAGGGGAGAGAGGCGGCACCATCCTCTGGCTCATCGCCGGTGTTCTTCCTTCGACACGAACAAACAGAAGTACAAGACGAGAGGTAGTCGAGTGCCGCCACGTCCCATCCAGTAAGGGTGGCGCACACACACACACACACACACACACACACCATCTGCTGGCATGTGTCGTCGTGGTCGTGGTGATCGTCGCCGCACGCAGCCGTTGTGGACAGCTGTAGCGCGTTGCACCCCGTCCATGTCGGAGCTGCTGTGGCGGCGCACTCTCAGTGGCTCACCCTGCGCCACGATACACGTCATCTCCTCCCTCCCTCCCTCCCTCCTCTGTCTCTCTCTCTTTCTTGCCTGTTGGCGCTACACGTGGACCACCTCCACCGTCATCCTCGTCTTGATGCACGTGTGTATGTGTCTGTGTCTGTGTATGTCTGCCTCTGCCTTCTCTCTCCCTCTCTCTCTCTGCGTGTCACTGCGCAGTGTGTCAGCCGTGTATGCGAGTCAGTCGCGCTCTCCACCGCACTCACGTCCCCCCTCGTCCGCCACCGCCGTTGTCTCGCTGGCACATGTCCACCACCACCACCACCGACACCACCGCCGCCGCCGCTGCTGTTGCGGCGGCGGAGAGGACGACGGCCAACAAGGACTACTACTTCGACTCGTACAGTCACTACGGCATCCACATGGAGATGCTGAAGGACTACCACCGCACGACGAGCTACCGCGACGCCATGTGGCGCAACGCGTACATGTTCAAGGACAAGGTCGTCCTCGACGTCGGCTGCGGCACCGGCATCCTCTCCATGTTCGCGGCCCGCGCCGGCGCCCGCAAGGTGATCGGGATCGACTGCAGCAGCGTCGCGGTGCAGGCCCGCCAGATCGTCCAGGACAACGGCTTCGGTGACGTCATCACGATCTTGCAAGGCAAGGTGGAGGAGCTCGAGCTGGATGTGAAGGTGGACATCATCGTGAGTGAGTGGATGGGGTACTTCCTCCTGTACGAGTCCATGCTGAACACGGTGCTCTACGCCCGCGACCACTGGGGGGCGCCGGGGGTGCGCATCCTGCCCGACCACGCGAACATGTACGCCTGCGGCATCTCCGACCCGCAGTACGTGGAGCAGAAGTTCGACATCTGGAAGAACGTGAACGGGCTCGACTTCTCCTACTTCAAGCGACTCAGCTACATCGAGCCACTCATCGACACCGTCAACCCCGAGCAGATCATCACGGACGTCGTGCCCTTCTTCTCCTTCGACATCAACACCGTCACCGAGGCGGAGCTGTCCTTCACGAGCACCTTCACGCTGCAGGCGGAGCAGAGCGACTTCATCCACGCCATCTCCGTCCACTTCGATACACCCTTCTACGCCGGCCACGATCCGGTGGTGTTGAACACGTCGCCGCTGGTGCCGCCCACGCACTGGCGGCAAACAGTGCTCTACCTCTTCCACCCACTCATCATGAAGCGCGGCGAGAAGGCGAGCTTCGTCATGAAGTGCCTGCCGAACCCCGGCAACCCGCGCGACCTCGACATCGCCCTCCACATCGACTTCGACGGCGAGCTGCAGGCATGCCACTACGACCAGGACTTCCGTCTCCGGTAACACCACCAACACTCCCCATCACACGCGCGCCTGTGTGTGTGTGTGTGCGTGTGTGTGTGTGTGTGTGCGTGTGTGTGTGTGTGTGTGTGTGTGTGTGTGTGTGCAGTGTATCTGAGGTCAGCACTCCTGACATAATTGTAATTCCCTCCTCTTCTCCCTCCCCGGAAAAAAAAAAAAAACAGTTGGTCACACACATGCAAAGACACACAAGTTCGCTGTCTCCTGTCTCTGCATCTCTGCGTGTGTGTGTGTGTGTGTGTGTGTGTGTCGTGAGGGGGAGAGATGATCGTCTTTACCGAGTAACGGGGGAAGATGAAGGGGCGGGCGGGTGATGTCGGCTCAACGCAGGACGGCGCCACAGTCGCATCTCTTCTCCTTTGTGTTGTTGTTGTTGTTGTGTGTCGCAGACGTGTCGCCGTGACAGAGAGAAGGAGTGTCATCATACCACATGCTGTGCGCCTGTACGTGGATGTTGGCGCCATCGCAGAACATGGCGTCACCCTCCTCCCAATGCTCTTGTGAAGACCTGCGCGACACGACGGCCGATCGAGCAGGCGCATAGTGCCACGGGCTGGTTGCGACTCGGTCACCACACTCGGCTCTCCCTCCCACTCACACAAACACGCGTATCCACCACCTCCTCCTCCACCACATCTTCTCGCGGTCATGCAGTGGCGACTCAGCCCCGTCTCTCCCTCCGCTCGTCGTCCTTGTACGCCAGCTTCTGCTGCGACACACACACACGCACGCACACATATACACAAGACTGTCGCGTCTGCGTGCGTGTGTGTGTGTGTCTCCCTCCTTCTCTCTCTCTGTCTGTCTGTCTGTCTGGGGGGCTGCATGCCTCAGGCGTCGTCGGCGCGGCGCGGTGTGGACGTGTCGCGGTCGCCGGCCGGGCTCCGCGGCGCACTCGCGGCACCGTCGCTGACGTCCTTCTCCACGGACTACGAAACACCACCGCCACCGTCGCGGCGGCTGCGCAGTCGCAGCTGCCAGGCAGAGTCAGCGCCAGCACCGGCACCTCTGCCCACCACACGCCTCGTCCTCGACAGCAGCGGTGGTGCGTTGGCGCAGCAGCGCTCGCGCAGTCGGGTGGCGACGCAGCGGCGCACGGCAGTACCGCTCGGCAGCGCGAGGACCGCCGCTCCTGTGCTTGCGTCGCCTGCGAGGCGGCTGGACAGCACCGCTGACGCACATCGACGCCGGGAGCAGACGTTGGAGGGAGAGCCGCTGGAGCTGCGACAACCTCGGCTGCGGGCGCAGAGCACCACCACCGTCGACGCGGTCGCCCCTCGCGCACACCCCGTCGCGCAGCCCTACTCGGTGTGGCCCGGCCACGTGGGTCCGGCAAGCGGCGGTGCAGGCGCCGCGCAACATCAGCTCCTGCTTGAATCTTGCGACGTCCCTGCTGCGCTGCTTCGGTCAGCTGTGCCAGTGGCCGCACCTCCCTCCCCGCCAGGGTCGCCGGGCACCGACACGGACGGCTCGGAGCTTCGCGCTCACTCGCCCATGGCATACGCAGCGAGCGGCCACCACCCCGCTCGCTCCGTCGCCGGGCACGACACACCGCCGGGGACGTCGGTGTCCGCGATGTTGACAAACTCAGCGCCGCTTCTCGCGTCGCGCGCTGGTGCTGCGGCGGCGCCGTTGGGGGACGCGAAGGACCGACAGCGTGGCGGTCACCCCTCCACACCGCTCCTGCTGGGCCGACACGCACCGCTGCACTCGCCGCCCACCACCGCCGCCACCTCCGCCGCCGCTGTGTGGAGCGCGTCCATGCCGCCGATCACGCAGCCGCGGCGCTCCATCCCATCCGGCGCGAGCCTCGCCGGGAGCTCGCGCTGCTCCACCCTCACGGACACCGCCGTGACGCCTCGGACCGGCAGCTGCCTGACGTGGTCGCCCGCCGGCAGCGTGATCGACTTGCCGACGTGTCCGCCGCTGACACACGCCAAGTCCCTCGCCGATGAACTCCGCCGGCAGCAGCACACGCCGCCGGCATGCGGCGAGGACGGTGTGGCGCACCGCCGATACAGCGGCGCCGACGTGGTCGCGAGAACAGTGGACGGCGACGGCGTCGGCACCGCCGCACTGCCCACCGCGTACTTGCACGGCACGCCACCGCTGTCGCACGTGTCTGCCGCCGTCACGGTGCAGCCAGGGATGTCCACGGCGCCGCCGCCCGTCTCCGCCGCCGCGGCGTACGTCGCGCACGCACCGGAGCAGCACCGCCCACGCCGTGTCTCGCCGCCGCCTCCCACGCAGTCGGCGGCGAAGACGTCCACGACCCCCCAACGCATCGCATCGAGCGCTGCCGTTGGGAGCGGCACACCCGTGCGTCCCCCCGGCAGCGGCGTGAGAGCCGCTCAGCCCACACGCGAAGCCCGCGCGCTCCTCTCCCACTCACCGCACCCGGTGCGGCCGCCTCGCGCGCACGTCGGCAGCACTCCACGACGCGCCAGCGACTCGTCAGACAGGCACGGGTCGCTCTCTGGCGTGGCGGCCGCTGCGTCAGCGGTGGGCAGCGCCGCCGCCTCCGCCGCCTCGCCGCTGTCAAAGTCGCACTCGGGGACGCTGTCCACGGAGCTGGCGAAGCGCGCGCTCAAAGACCGGCGCCGTCGTGAGTTGTACGCGTGGAACGAGCAGCTCCGGCAGCACAACGAGGCGGGGGCGGCGCAGGACGCCGTCTAGCGCCGGCGCAGACGAGGAGGGCCCCCCCCCCCTCCGCCTCCCTCGATCCACACGACCTTCTCGAGCTCTCTCTCTCGACACACACACACACACACACACACATATATATAGTCGCATACGTGACATTCCCTGGGAGGGTGCGCTTGACACGGCATGTGCTCTGGGGCAGATGTGTGTGTGTGTGGAAGGGAGGGGGGGGGGGAGACGGCGTCCGACATGCAGGGCCCGTCTCTCTCTCTCTCTCTCCTTCCGCCCCCCTCACGCACGCACGCACGCTGACGCGCTTGTAGGCTGTGTGTCTCTCGCACGTCGTTCACGAAGACGTGTGCATGGCAACATCGATGGAAGGCACACACGAGGGAGTGCAGAGCAGCTCCGGGTGAAGAGTGTGATGGAGCGGGGCGGTGATGATGAAGCGGGGAGGAGGAGGGGATTGGCGGCGATGTGGCATCGCACGCAGCAACCGCAGCGGCAGCAGATCGACGTCTCTCGCTCTCGCTCTCTTTGTATCTTCGCTAGCCCACGGCGGTCGCACGTGTCGGCCGAGCTCACCACGGCGGCGGTCGCACTTCAGCACGGCGTCCGTCTCCACAGCGTGTCCCTCCTCACGCGGCATGTCTGGTGGCCCTTCCCCCCTCGCCCTCTCCACACACACTCTCTCTGCTCCTCTCTGCCGCCCTTCTTCCTGTATCGTCGCACCTGTCTATGCATATGTGTGTGTATGCATGTGTCTGTGCACCGTCACGGTCGTTGTCCTGCTTGAGCAGAGCTCCGGTGTCAGTCATGGAGACTCCCCCCACGGTGAAGACCGAGGCGGAGGAGGAGGAGACCGGCGGCGGTCGTGGTGATGATGCGCCCGTGGCGGAGCAGCGCCACGCTTCACCCGCCGCCGCCTCCGCCGCCTCCGACGACGATGTCGGCCCGATCGATATAGAGGAGCTCGACGGCGACGAGCCGCCGCCACTCTCCACGTATGACGCCAACATGCTCGTCGGCGCGGCGAGTGTGCTGACGGCCGCGGAGGAGGTGCCGCCGAGTCTGTCGGCGCCGTACATGGACGCGCTGCTCCGCACCGACCCGCGGCTCAGCTTCGACGCGCTTCACATCGGCGTCCTGCGTGCCATCGAGGCGGCGGAGGGGCTGCGCCGCTCCGAGCACGACTACCCGTCCTGGTCGGTGCCACCGGTGGTCTTCGTCGCCCGGCCAAGCAGCGGCGCCGGGCCGCACTTCACTGCCCCATCGCTGCACCGCCGCCTCCGCGCACGCCCACCGCTGGACCGCGGCGACCGTGAGGTGGACGAGCTGCTCGCGGAGCCCACCCGGCGGGCGCTGTGCTCTGTCATTGGCGACGACCTCCTCGACCACCTGCGCTTCCACCGCACCGTCGAGTCGGTGCGCCGTCGGCGTGCGAAGCGCTCCACCCCGGAGGGCGGAAAGTAATCGTGTGTGTGTGTGTGTGTGTGTTTGTATTTATGTCCCCCTTCCCTCTTCGCCGTGCGCTGCACACCGACACAGTGGCGGCCACAACGGCAGATCACCAACGAGGCTGCCACACACATACACACATACACACACACACACACACACACACACACACACGCATGTGGATGTGTCGTGCGCGCCGTGTCATAAGCGACGGGGCAGCGGATGCCGCTCTCACCTCTGCGCCACCGGCGGCCGCACCTCTTCGGTGTGCTCTTTCCTACTGTCCTCTCCCTCCACTCTCTCTCGCCGCTGCCTTGCGCACACCAACGCGGCGCATCACACACACACACACACACACAATACGCGGGCGCAGTGAAGTGCGTGAAGTGCCTCTTCCCTCTCTCGCCTCCCCTCCCGCCCTCCTTCACCCCCCCCCCCTCCCAGCCGCGATGATGGAGCAGCTGCGACTGCAGGGCAACGCGTGCTTCGCCGACGACCCCGCCGCGGCTGCTGAGCTGTATGAGCAGGCGGTGGAGCTGTACGAGCAGCGCGGCCGCCGCGACCCGACGTGCACGTTGGACGAGTTCACGAAGAGCGCCGGCAACGCGCTCACGTGCCTCTTCAAGATCGGCGAGACGGAGAAGTGCGCCGCGCTCGCGACGCGGGCGCTCGCCGCGAACCCGATCCTGGCGAAGGCGAACGCCTTCTACGGCCGCTGCGCTCTGGAGGACCCGTCGCTGGACACCGTCCGCGTCGGCTGCGGCAGCGGCAGCGCCGCGGCGCTCCTCCACCTCTGCCGCGCCATTTACCAACTCCCGGCCCTCGAGCCGAGCACGCGCGACATCATCGACGACGCCCTCACTCGCCTCATCACCGAGCGTGTCGCCGTCACAGACACCTTCGCGCGGTCGCCGCAGGCCGGCGTGCGGCTCATCCGCGGGCAGTGCGGCATCGGCGTGGAGGCGATACGGACTCTGCCGCCGTTGGTGGAGGTGGTGAACCTGCTCACGCCCTTCTCCGTCGGCGCCTACGAGGAGTTCGCCGGCCGCGGCTGCTGTCTGGAGTGCAGCAAGCCGCTCGCCCTCGGCAGCGCGGGCGCTGCTGCGGCCGAGGAGGAGGCGAGGGACGAGGAGACGGACGAGGAGACGGACGAGGAGACGGACGAGGAGACGGACGAGGAGACGGACGAGGAGACGGACGAGGAGACGGACGAGGAGGCGGAGGAGGAGGGTGGCGCCGACGACGCTGCCGGTGCAGTGCCGGCGGAGGAGCGGCCGAGTAAGAAGAAGAAGAAGACGCGCACGGCGCCGCTGACGTGCAACACGTGCAAGTTGGCGATCTACTGCTCCCCGGACTGCGCCGCGGCCCACCAGGCGCAGCACGACGAGTACGAGTGCACGCGGATGTCGAGGCTGTCGGACATGATGGAGGGCATCGAGGCCCGCAAGCTGGACACGCCGGAGCAGTTCTTCGAGCTGGCGTACCACTGCATCACGACACTGGCCGGGATCAAGGCGAAGCGCGAGGGGCACGAGCGCATCCTCACCCTCGCCTCCCACGCGGATGAGGTGATCCAGTCCCTCCACCCGATCGGCCCGCTCCTGTGCGACCTCTTCAAGGGGGAGGAGGACACCGCCACGCTCTACACGATAGTCGGCGTGCTCCAGTGCAACGCGCTCGAGGTGGCGGACCCGAGCGGGCTCGGCGTGGGGCAGGCGCTGCACGCTGGCAAGAGCATCGCGTCCTACTTCAATCACTCCTGCACACCGAACTGCGCCATCGACGCGGCGCGGCATGCCATCGTAACGACACGCACGATCCACGTCGGCGAGGAGCTCAGCATCGCCTACATCCCGCAGCTCTACTGGCCCACGCGCCTGCGCCGTGAGCAGCTGAGCGCCAAGTTTTACTTTGTGTGTCGCTGCCCCCGCTGCCAGCGCAGTGACACAGACCCCTTCGAGCGGGCGCTGAGCATGGAGCTGCCCACCGCGCGGAGAGACGCGACACAGCACTTCCACCCCAGAGTGCAGGCCACCTGCACGACGGTGCGTGCGCGCATGGTGGAGGACGTGACGGCGAAGGACGCCGACGACCTCCGCCAACTCCTGAGCGAGCTGTGCAAGCACCTCTTCCCCTTCCACTACCTCTGCCACGAGGTGCGCAACTGCCTCAGCTTCGTGCATGCGGTGCTCGGCGAGACGCGCGAGTGCCTCTGCAGCTGCCTGGATGAGCTGCTCATGTGGGAGTGCATCCTGCCCGGCGCGCTGCCGGTCAAGCGGATGAAGCTGCAGAACGCGCTGGAGTGCGTGAACGGGCTCGGGCCCGCCGTAAAGGAGTGCTCCGCTGCGCTGCTGCCACACCTGACGCGGCTCGCGCTCGTCTACGACGCTGACGGCCCCATGTGATGTGTGAGAGCGGTGGATGGCGGAGAGAGACGAGCGCATCCCTTCTCTGCACCCCCTCACACACACACACACACAACCCGGTGTGGTTCCGCCGGGGGGCCGGTGCCGTATGGGCCTCACGGCATCCGTCCTCCAGCGTCGCCGCGCACCGGATCTACGCGCACGGCCGGCCCGGTGTTGTGCGTCGAACACACACACACACACACAGACAGAGACAGGCAGACAGGTGCAGAGACACCCGCTGTGCTGCTGTCTCGCCTCCTCCTCCTCTTCTCCCACTTCTTACGATGAGTAACTCTAAAAACACACACACACACACACACACAAACAAACAAACACACGTCATCCACACAAGTCACCGCACAACTGCGAACTGATGACGCCTCTCGTGTCTCCCTCCTCCTCCCCCAACATCGTCGGCACATGCGTGTGTGCGTCTGTGGCGGCGCTCTCCCTTCCCACGCAGTTGTCAGCAGCAGCAGCAGCGGTGGTGGCGGGAGAGCCTCCGCGCCTCATCTTGCTTCATCTCTCGCTCTCTCTCTCTCTGCAACATCTTGTCCAGTGTTCCTCGTCTGTTCATGTCGGGGCCGCCGCGTCCTGCATCGCCGTGCGGTGCGGCGCACACCCACACGTGCTCTCTCACCTTCCACTCCCTCCCTGTTCAGACGGACTTGCACGGCACCACCGACGTTCGCGAGAACTTCACCTCCGTGGCGGTGCGCGACGCGCAAACAGGTCTCTGGCGCTCGACGCTGCGCGGTCGGACACTGCTGGGGCAGGAGGTGTCGCTGCCAGAGGACTACGTGGTCGCGGTCGCCTCCGTTCCGACGCAGTCCGGCGCGTGCGCTGCGGGGAGCGACCTCGAGGCAGCCGTCCACGCCACCGCGCCGGCGTATGTGGTGTGGGAGCATGACCGAGCACCCGCAGCAGCGTCCGCCGTGCCTCAGTGGATTGCCTTGGCAGAGCTCATTCACGGCGATGGAGACTGAGGCAGCGGCATGCGCAGTCCCTCCCCCCCCTCTTGTGTAATTGTACACACACACACACACACTTACCGTCGAAGCTCCTCCCAGCAAAGCACTGTCCACCTCCTCCCCGCTCACAGCACCTGTGGCTGTGCCTGTGCGTGTGTGTGCGTGCGCGAGACGGGAGAGGAGAGGAGTGGTGAGGGTGGGAGCGCAGTGTTTGTCGCCCCCCATCGCCACCGCTGCGCATGTCTGGTAGTGGACGTGTCTGCCTCGCCACGCTCTCTCTCTCCCCCTTGTTGTTTGCCTCCTCCGCCCGCTCCCACTTCTTCACACACACACACACACACACACACACGCACATGCACATGCACATGTGTGCACTTCGGTAGCTTCTCTCGCTGTGTTTGTGTGGGGTACCGTCTGCTCGCAACGCGCATGCGTGTGTGAGTGTGAGTGTGTGAGTCCACGCTGCCGGACGTCGCCCCCCTCCCGTGCCACGTGTGTCGAGGCACGCGCCGCCCACGCGATGGCGTCCGCTGCTGCTGCTGCTGCCGTGGACGGACCTGAGCTGCAGCAGGCGCTGCAGAGCCGCGTCCCCTACAGTCTTCTGCCCGCCTCGCTGCAGCAGCGCCTGTCTCCCTACGACTATCAGACAAAGACGGTCCACCACGCCATCCTCCGCTGCCACGCGTACTACCGCCTCCCAGACTTTGTGCGGGCGGCGGTGCGGGAGGACGCCTACTACCAAGAGATGGTGCGCCACGCCGCGGCGCAGCTGCAGCTCTACCCGTACGTGCACATGAAGAGTGTCGTGCACTACACCAATGAAACTCCGCTCTCCTTCTACACAGGCATCTTCGCAGAGCTGCTGAAGCAGGAGCAGAGCTACGACCGCCTGCCAAACTTTACGGCCATCGACGCGCTGAACGTCCTCGGCATCGGCCGCAACCGGTACCTCCAGCTCACGAAGGAGGTCCGCAGCAAGCTGCGCTGGCACGTGAACCGCGCCTACGTGAACGAGTACCTCCCCACCACCCTCCTGCCCTCCGTCTCGGCCGATCCCTTCTGGCGGGTGGACACGGTCGAGCACACCGCGGACATCTTGAAGAAGCGGTTCATCGGCCTCTCCTCGGAGGATGTGACGCTCTATCGACTCCTCGTGAGCAAAGGCACCGCGGCGGTGCGGCCCGACGCACTGGCCGCCTTGCAGCTGCCCAAGTCTGTCTTCGCCAAGGAGAGCATCTTCACCTACGAGCTGCCCAGGTCGCCGCTGCAGCGGCTCTACCAGCGCGGCCTCGTCTTCGCCACCTTCGACGTCCCGCCCGACTCGCACGTCGTCGTGCCGCCGCTCGGTGGCAACTTTGTGATGAACCGCACTTCCGACGACCCGCAGGAGCTGCTGCTCTACCGCGTGCTCTCCACCATCGACGACCGCACCTCGCTCAGCCTGCTGGCGCAGCTGCTGATGCTGCACGAGGAGGACGTCTGCGGCGCCGTGCAGCTTCTCCTTCGGCTCGGTCTCGTGCAGTGGAAGGCGCCGTCGCTGCCGCCGGGCCTGGACGCCGCCACTCTCGATGGCGTGCACCCGAGCTGGCAGGAGGAGGTGGCCGCTCGCGTCATCGCCTACACCCGGTATCAGCTGCAGCACTCGATGGGTGGCCTCGCCGAGCCCGGCAGCGGAGCCGCCGCCGCCGTCGCCGCCGCCGCCGCCAGCGACACGCACCCGCACAAGCGCATCGCACTCCTCTACGACGCCACGCTGACGGGCTTCCTCATGATGACGAACCTGAGCCAAGACCCGACCTTCAAGCAGCAGGCGGTGATGCTGTTCGAGGTGGGCAAGATGCCGTACGAGATGGTGCCACCGTTTCTGGCGCTGCTCGACCGCATCGACTGGACGGAGATGGAGCGCTTTGGTGGCGAGGCGAAGAAGTACATCAACAGCGTCAAGTGTCTGCGCCGGCTGCTCCGTGCGCTGTGTGACGTTGTCGGCCCCGACGGTGCCGTGGGTGTCGACCTGCTGAAGATCGAGTCGCTGAACGAGCTGGAGGCGACGACGCGGTACTCGGTGCTAGGGCGCAACTACTGGGCCTACGTGATCACCTCCCCCGTGTCGGCTGCCCCGCTCATCGACATCGAGCTGAGCGGCGTGTACGGCAGCACCGTGAGCTTCATGACGTCGCCGTGGATGCTGCTGTTTCTCTACGCTACGCTGCAGCGCGGGCCGCCGTCGCTGCTGCTCCCCTTCGGCACGCTGCTGCACCGGTGGCCGCCGCATCTCGACGAGCTCGAGGAGGCTCCCGACGGCGAGGCGGGGGCTGAGTCGACCTCGCCAGGGGCGGTGGTCGGCTACAGCGTGCTGCTGCGGCAACAGGCCATGACCCTCGACGCGGAGGTGAGCTACACTGACCTCAGCAGCTCCCTGCTGCTGCTGAACGAGGTCACCTCCACTGCGCCGGTGTTCGTCCAGCAGGTGGCACGCACCCCGCTGGTGCTGCAGCGGGACGGTGGTGTGGCGGCGAACAGCGCCTTCCAGCACCTCGAGGTCGCAGCTCCGTTCGTGGTGTCGCAGGCGCAGCTGTATCGGCTCGTGGAGTCTGCCATCGCGGCCCACCACCCATCCGCCGCGGCGGTGTCGCTAGCGGACGAGTCGCAGTCGATGTGGGCGCTCATGGCGAGCAGTGTGGCCGCCCTGCGCCTGCAGGACTCCCTGGGTTATCTCGTCTTCGCCTTCACGTACGAGCAGCTGACACCCCGGGACGACGACGCGGCGGCGGCCGCGGTGCTCTCCTGCCGGCTGCACTCGACCCACGTCGTGGACGTCGGCCTCGGCGTCCCGCTCGCCCACGTTGAGGCGTGCGACATGCTGGCGGACGCCATCCCACGCCTCCTCAGCGACAGCTGCAGCGAGCGGCACAACGCGGCGATGCGGGAGTGCGTCGCCGCGTTCGGCGCCTTTCTTGAGCGCTACTCCACACTCACCCGCGCCGTGCATGAGAAGATGACCATCCAGTCGACCACCGCGACGGGGCCGGTGACGCAGCTGCACCTGCGCAAGATCGGCGGCGTCGGCGGCGCTCCCTACCCGGCCACCATCGTCTCCTTCGACGGGGCGCAGCTGAGCGTCACCGACGACGCCGACCCGCTCTCCGAGCCGTGGTGACACGTCCCGCACCGTGGATGCTGCTCTCCTCTGTCTCTCTCTGTGTGTGTGTGTGTGTGTGTGTGTCGAGGGTTGTTGTTTGTCTTGTGCTGAGCTCAGGGAAGCAGACGTCGTGTGTTGCAGACACGACAACTCTCAGTGCCAAAACCAACGCAGGCGCCAACGGCGGACGGAGCGGAGGCACAACGAAGGGAGAGACGACACTCGCAGCGGAGGAGAGGTCGGCGCCGTCACGCCGTTGTGGCGTGAGAACGTGGCGGATCTCCAGTGCGCACCTCGTCTCCGTGTTGGTGGCTCTACCACCACCCCGAGGTGGTGTGACAGCAGCAGAGGGATGGCGGAGCTCTTTGCTTGCTCACCCCGAAGGATATGTGTGTGTGTGTGTGTGTGTGCAATGTGGAGACCGCGTCGCGGTGGCTCCTGTGCTCCAGTATCGATCCGGCGAGCACGCATCCGCGAAACATGTCCCACAGTGGTGGTGGCGGCACCACCGTCCTCCCGTCTCGCTCTGTCTCCACTGCTCACGTGCGTTCACGTCACCCACACACCTCTGCGTCCTTCTTCTCCTCTTGTCATTGAACTGCCTCGTTCCTTCGCCGTCGTTGTGTGGTCGGCTACTCTGCTCGTGTGTGTGCGCGTGTGGGTCTCTGCGCTCACATCACGGGCGTCGCGTGCAGCGACGGCAGCAGCAGCAGCAGCAGCAGCAGCGGCAGCAGTAGCGACGGAGCACGCGAGCCGCGGCGCCACTCAGCAGCGGCAGAGGCGCAGTACAGTGTGGGACGCGTTTGCCCACGCTCGCTCGCACGCGACGCGACGGAGCAGAGCTCCGTCTTTGGTGTGGAGCAACCCGCGTCTCACAGCCGGGAAGGAAGTTGAAGAGACGGAGAGAGGGGCAGTGATGGCAGACGCGGCCGGCAGCGCACCGCCGCGCATGGAGGCGTACCGCGTCCGCACCCTTGGCGCTCCTCTGCCGCACAAGGTCGAGTCCATCACGGCCTACCGTGCACTTGTGTTCGTCGGCACGAGCGACAGCAGAGTGCTGGTGTACCGCATCGGCGCGGCGACAGGAGCCGCGGCACCGCTGACCCTCTTGCACGAGGTCGTGGACGGCCGGCGGCAACCTGTGCGACTGCTCGCCGTGGTTAGCGCACGTCGCCTGTTGGCGCTTGTTGGCGACGTCATCGTCATCTACCGCATTCACGGCGACGCGGCCGATGCGGCGGCGTCTGTGCAGCTGCGCGAGGTGACGTCGATCACCGCGCTGAAGGACGTGGTCTCGTTGGAGCTGAAGCAGCACCGGGGCCTCGTCTCCCTCGCCGTGCTGCAGCGCAAGCGGGTGACGGTGTACGAGGCGTCGCACGCCAGCCTCGATTTTCTTCTGAAGGAGACAGTGGAGCTGCCAGACGGCGTGCGGACGCTGAGTTGGCTCGGCCGCAGTCTCCTCCTCGGTGGGCGGAGGGAGTACCTCGTCCACCACACCGCGTCCGCCTCGACGGCAGCGCTGTACGCCGCCCCGCGGTCTGGGGCCGCGCCGCTCCTGCTGCCGATGGCGCCGGTGCCGGAGGTGCTCGTTGCCAGCGACGGGGCCGGCGTGCGGGCGCTGCTGTCCGACGGCAGCGAGGTCCCGGGTAACGTGCGCGTGCTGTGGGCGCACGCGCCGACGGCGTTGCGCTACGAGCACCCGTACGTGGTGTCGCTGCACCCGTCAGCAGCCCCGCAGACGCTGCAGGTGCGCCTTCCCTGGCTGAGGTCGCTCGGCGACACCGCCGCGTACCCGCACGACTGCCTCTGCCAGACGCTCACAGTGCCGAAGGTGGTGTGCATGTCGCAGTGCCACTGGACCGACTATGATTGCGCGATGCCATCCAGCGGCGCCACGGCCGACCTGCTCACGCACTACCCCATCATCGTGAGTGACGCGGACAACCGTCTGCACTTGCTGACGCGCACGCCGGTGGCGGCGCAGGCGGAGTCGCTCGCCGCCGCGAGGCACTTTGCAGCGGCAGACCTGCTCTGCCGCCTCTGCCCGCACGAGGTGGCGCCGCTGACGCTGCAGCGCGTCGGGGTGGCCGGTGCGCTGGACAAGTTCTTGGTGCAGCACGACTATGTCGGCTGCTTCCACGACCTCGGCGCCGTCGAGGCCGACCCGCGCGTCGCAGTGCAGCTCTTCCCGGGCTACGCGGCGCCGGGCGAGGAGGCGGTGACGCTGCCGGTGCCGCCGCCGACCGCTGTGGTGCCGGCGGCGTTGCCGGCCTTCATCGACTACCTGCAGTCGCAGCGCACGGCGCTGCTGCTCCTCGTACCGCAGGGCGGCGACGCGGCCTTCTTGCAGGCCGTGCCGTCGCAGCTGCGGGCGGTGGACAGAGCGCTGGTGAGGGCGCTGGACAGAGCGCTGCTGAGGGCGGTGGACAGGGCGCTGCTGAGGGCGCTGTGTGCGCTGCAGCGGGAGGCGGCGCTGTTGGTGCTCCTGCACGGTAACCACCGCTGCGACGTGGACGATGCGGTGGCGCTTCTCCGCGAGCACCGGCAGTGGGTGGCGCTGACACTGCTGCTGGAGACCAGCGGCCGGCTGGAGGAGGCGGCGCTCGAGCTGCGCCGCCTTGCTGCGGTGGACACCACCGCGGCGGCGGCGGCGGCACCGCTGCCCCCGTCGCAAGTGGAGGTGCTGCGCGAGCTCTTCCAGCGTCACCCGCTCCCCACGTCCGACGGCGAGCCGTACGTCCCGCAGGGCACCGTCGACCGCTGGGTGGCGTCGTGCCCCGGCGCCGCGGCGCTGACGGCCGCCGAGACGCAGGCGCTCTGTGCTCTCTCCACGGCAGCCGTGACGGCGCTGAGCTTCTTGCAGCGCCGGCCGCTCGAGCAGCTCCAGCGGCTGTTGGAGCGGGACCTCTCCTGGCTGCTTGACGTGGTGCCGGCCTCCAGCGCCGTGCGCATCTTCTTCTCCGCTGAGAACGTAGCACGGTGGGGGGCGGTGCTGCAGTTGTTGCAGAGCCACCGCAGCCGCGGTCGCACCACTGCGCGGCAGCTACTTGTCGTGGAGTATCTGTGGCAGCTCTTTGCCGACGCTCGAGCGCGCGTGACGGAGCCGTCAGCGTACGAGCGCTACTGGCGTGGCCTCGGCGAGCTGCTCTTCCGGCCCGCCACCGCTGACGTCCTGCCAGCGGACGAGCGACAGCGTCAGCGCGAGCGGCTCGGTGAGTTCCTGCTCACCTCGCCACACGTGAACCTCGAGTCGGCCCAATCGTTCTTCGACGCCCGCGACGTTCGTGCTCTGTGCAGGCCGGAGCGGGCCGCCGTCTACCGCCGCAGCTCCAACCACGGCACCGCCATCGCCATGTTCCTGGGCGAGGCCAACAGCGTCGACGAGGCGGTCGCGTACGCGACCAGCGTGTACGGCGATGGCAGCGGCGCCGCCTTCACGGCCCTCCTCCACGCGCTGCTCCGCCCCTCCGCCGGACCGCCACGCGTCGCTGAGGCGGTGCAGATCATGGGCTCGTGCGACGGCGTTGACGCCGCCGCGGTGCTGCCGCTGCTCCCTGACGATACGCCCTTCTCCGCGGTGAGCGCGTTTCTGCTGCACGCGCTCCGCGCCTCCACGGCGTCGTACCACGCCGCCGCGATCGACAGCGGCGTCCTCAGTGCCCGGGCGACGCAGGGCGAGGCGTCGCTGCTGCGTCTCTCCGCGCGCGCTGTTGTGCTGGAGGATCGCATGGTGTGCCCTGTCTGCCAGCGCCGGCTGCGGCCCGACACCGTTGTGGCGGTGTACCCCAACAAGGTGCTGCTGCATCAGGGCTGCGCGGCGGACGAGCACGTGTGCCCGGCGACTCGCCGCAACTTCCGCCACGACGCCTATGCAGCGCTGGAGGACTTGTGAGGCGGCAGCGGCGTCCGCCTCCTCCTCCTCCTCCGTTCTCTGCCTCTCTCTCTAACGCCCCCCACACACACACACACACATGTACACGATACATGCGGGTGCCACCAAGTAGTGGAGGTGTGTGGCCTGAGTGCGTGCACCGCCGAGCCCGCCCCCTGTTGGCACCGCATCGTGTAGCGGACGACCTCTCTCGATGGCTTGACCAACGCCGTGGGGGATGCGGAGGGCGACGGGCAGCCACCTTCTTCACACACACACACACACACTTATGCAGACACGCACGCACCATGACGGACATGCACATCACTCTTGCCCTCTCCCACACTTGTCTACCACACTTGTCTCCACATACACACACACACACACGTGCGCAGAGAGAGAGCACGAGAGCACGAGAGGTGCAGCACAGTGGGTGCGGGTCAGGGTCGCTAGAATGGTCGCCATGTCCGCTCGCCTCGACTCCTTCATCAAGTCCATCATCTTCCCACGTCCAAAGGCCGCCTCGTACGACACCACAACGCGCCCCGGCCGACTTGTTCACATCCCTCTCGTCGACCCGCATGAGCACAAGGAGAGCGGCGCCTTCACCTATGGCTACCTCCTGGTGAACCCCAAGGCGACGCACGTGCTGCTCTACGCCCACCCCAACGCCGTCGACATCGGCATCGCGTACAAGGAGCTGCGCTACGTGTGCAAGGAGGCCTGCGTGAGCGTGCTGCTGTTCGAGTACTCGGGCTACGGTCTGACGCACACGCCCATCACGGAGGCGAGCATCCACCAGGACACGCTCTCCGCCTACCTCTTTCTCCAGCGCTACATCGGCGTGCCAGCCGGTCGCCTCATCCTGTGCGGCCGCTCCCTCGGCGCGTCCCCCGCCGCCTTCCTCGCCGCATCGCTGCCGCCACAGCAGCGACCGTGTCTGCTCATCCTCCAATGCCCCTTCACCGCCCTCAGTGAGTGCATCAACGACTTCGCGCAGAACGCCGTGTCCATTGCGAATTTCCTTGGCTACAACTGGTTCCGCACTATCGACATCATCACCCACGTGAGCTGTCCGGTGGTCCTGCATCACGGCACCCACGACGCCACGGTGCGCATCGACCACACATACGCCCTTCAGCGTGCCCGTGACTCCGCCGCGAAGCCGTGCGTCACCTACGTGTACCAGGAGGACGGCAAGGGCCACAACAACCTCAGCTCCGCCGCCCTCGTGCGCATCATCCGCGAACGCGTCATCACGGAGGCGCTGGCGCCGCTGCCGCTCTCCCGCTCGAAGTACTTCCTCGCCAACCCGCCCGTGTACGAGCGCCTCTTCTGCGACGACAACGGTGCGCCGCTCGCGACGCTGGCGGACGTCACGGCGTCCTGGTCCGCCGCCCTCTCCCTGCACTTCTGCGCCCCACCGCTGGATCAGCTCTACGTGCTGCTCACCGCGAGCGTCTGCGCCTTCACGATGGAGTGCGCACGGTCGTGGCAGGTGTACCGCACGCTTCTCAAGCACAACGCCTGCGGTGATGCGGTGCAGGAGGTGTGCACGAAGGACGCGTTCCTGCAGCGCTGCCTTGCGTGCTGGGGGAGTCCTCTCGGCATCCATGTCTCCGTCGAACGGGTGGGCTCCACACGGGAGGTGCGGTGCTTCGGCTTCGTCACCTGCCGCGACGCGCTGCTCGACGCCCCGGCGCTCTACTCCACCGCGTACACGGAGCCGCTGCTGAGCGTGCTGGAGATCGCGATGACGCCGGGGCTCCTCTCATGCATGCGTCGGTGCCTCTCCGCAGCGCCGGACCTGCTCGACGGCGGCGAGTTGCGGTGCTTCGCGCAGCCTGCGATGGTGAACGCTGTCCAGCTCGAGTGCGAGCGGGCCGTGGCGTTTCTGTGTGACCACGACAAGCGCCGCCTCTGCGCGCTGCTGAAGGACATGGACACTGGGTTTGCTGATCACCTCACCAGCAAGGCGTGCGAGCGGCTGCGGCGCTCGCCGTCCAAGTCGTCGCAAATGATCACGGAGTCCTTCGAGGAGCTGCGAGAGTGGCTGCGGCCTTGGGCGTCCGGTGTAGGTGCCGACATGCGCGCCCTTGCACAGGAGGTGCCGTGGGATGACTACCTGGTGCGCTGTCGAGCCATCGCACGTCAGCGTGTGTTGTGCGACACCATAAGCTGGGAGGAGTGCTGTCGCTGGATGGAGGAGAGCGAGGTCGTCTGCCAAATATACGCGCTGTTTCAGAACATGTCGTCACAGTACATGCGTCCCGCGTTTGTGCCTCGAGCGGCACCGGCGGCGGCGGCGGCGACGACAAGCGCGTGAACAGTCGGCGTGCACTCTGCCGCTGTCAACGCAGCCATTTTACTAACACACACACACACACACACACATAGACACACACACACACACACACACACACGCTCGTACTTTGTTCAGCCGAGTGTGTGTGTGTGTGTGTGTGTGTGTGTGTCTTTATTTTTATTTTTATTTTATTTGGTGTGTTTCTGTGTCCCTCCTGTGTGGAGTGATGTATCGTGTGTGAGTGCTTCCTCTACTTCTGCTTCTCACGTCGCACGCGCTGGTGCCTGTGTGCATGCGTGCATGTCTCTCCCATCTCCCCCCCCTCTCCTTTCCTCCCTCTCTCTGTATGTTTATGTGTATGTGTGTGTGTGTGTGCACATGTGCCTCCGTGCAAGTGCCAGTGCGTGTCTCTGTGCTTGTTTGCGTGTTCCCTCGTGTACGTGGTTCAGCCATGACGTGCTCTGCACTCCTTCTCGTGGCTCATTCCTCTGTTGTAGCTTCGCCTTCTCCTGAGAGACGCACCCCTCTCCCACCCCCACCCCTGCCGATCCTCTCCTTCTTCCTCTCTGTCCATCTGCTTGTGCGCCCCCCTCCTCCTCCAGCACACACACACACACATACACACGTTCCTTCTTTCTTTCTATCTTGAGTATCTCTCCAGGTCTGCCCATCTCTCTAACTCTCCTTCTCTGTGTTCTGCTGTCTCTTCTTCAGACTGCGTGTTTGTTGTGGTCCAATTTGCCGGTCTCTCTCTCTCTCTGTGTCTCTCTGTGTCTCCCTCTGTGTGCTGACTCCTTCCATTGTGTGCCCTCCCCTCCTCCCTCTCCCCGACACGTCAACGCCCCTTCTCTATCTCTCTCTCTCTCTATCTCTCTCTCACATTGAGTGCACTCCTCCGTCGCCGTGTGGCTCGGCCCCCCTCCCCTCCTTCCCACACACACTCTCTCACACGTTCGCCGCCACCGCGACACAGACGCCCCTGCAGTGCCGCCGTCTCTCTCTCACTCTCTCACACTCACACATACACATATTCATCACTGCGCTGTGAGTGCACTCATTTTCCTTCTCCTTCGCTACTTTCTCGTTTGGCTGACTTCATGTCTGAGTGCACGCCCGTGCGTGGTACAGACAACCGCCTCCTCCCCAGCCGCTCATCGTCGGCGCGGCCCACCCACGCACGTGCACTGCACCCGCTCGCTGCATAAATGTGTGTGTCTGTGTGTGTGTGTGTACCTGTGCCGCATCCTCCCTCCCCCCCTTCCTGTCTGGCTTTTCAGAAGGAGTGCGGACACACATGCTGTGCAACTTAATGCGCGCACACACTCAGGCACATGCGCAGAGGAGCGTGTACGCTGTTATGCTGCGCACTGCTGTCGTTGTGTCTCTGCCTCACCCATCTGTCCACGACCCCGTGTCCTGGGCACACACACGCACACACAGTGACGTGCGGCGGCTTCACAGGGGAAAAGAGGAGAGGGGGGATGCGATGGAGAGCATGCATCACCGTCACCTCCATGGTGTGCGTGTGTGTGTGTGTGCCTGTATGTCGTCGTGACGTACTCGCTGCATCCCCGTCTCCACCCTCCGTCTCTCTCTCTCTCTCTCGTTTCTGCGTGCGCCACCGCCGCGCCATCTACGCGTGCATGTTCTTCCTCTGTCCTCATTCCCTTTGTCATCTCTTCCTGTCTTTGTGTGTGTGTTCTTCATCTGTCTCTTCATTTGTCTTTCTCTGTGTGTCTGTCGGTCTGTCTGTGTCTCCATCGCCCTCCGCCTCTGCTCTGTTGTACAAGAGGATGGCGCAGGGGAGGCGAGAGCAGAGGAGGGCAAAGAGGGGAGAAGGAGGAGGAGGGTGGCGGAAGGCTCGGGCAGCCTCGCGCTCTGTCTCTGTCTCTCGTCGGTGTCGCTGGTACACGTCCGCGCGTCCGTCCCGCTTAGACGGGAGAAGGGTGCGAGACACTGTTGCTGCGGCGAGCTGGAGAGAGGAGGGCGAGCCCACACGCAGCTCACTGCACTCGCGATGGCCTCGCGAGGTGCCCTCGTGCTTCTACGCTGTCTCCTCTCCTTCTCTTCTTCCTACCCCCGTGTCCCTTTCCACCAGATGCACCTGCGTGTGTGTGTGTGTGTGTGTGTGTGTGTGTGTTGGAGTGTGTTGGAGTCGGCGTACCTGTGCTGCCGATAGTTGCCCAGTGAACCGCCCCCCCCCCCCCGTCCCACTGCTGCTGCTGTGGGACGGGGGGCGCAGGTTCGCGGGTGGGCTGTGGCAGTCGTATTGGTTCTCGTGATGGTGTCTCCTTTGCCTCTCTTCTTCCTCGTGTTGGCGCTGACTGTGCGTGTCCTTCTTCCTCTCCTCACATCTCTCGTGTGCTTCCATCAAAGTTTGTTTCACCAGCGACATGCGGCCATGCGCTCGCCGTCCTCACTCGTCTCATCGCCGGTGCCCGGCCCACCCGATGCGTCCCGCCACTCATCACTGTGCAGCTCGACTGCCGCCGCCCTCCCCGCAGTGTCACGGTGGGAAGCGGTTTCAGCGGAGGGCAGATCGTGGCGGTGGCGCGGGTGTCGTGTGTACGAGCGAACTTCTTTGCCTCTGTGTCCCTCTTCATGCTTTCCTTCTGCGTGGTGGTTTACTTCCGTGTGTGTGTGTGTGCGTGTGTGTGTGCACTTATGTATGTATGTGCTTCATCACTTGTGGGCAGATGCGTGCATGTGTGTGTGTGTGTGCTGCTCTGACCCCGTACCAGTAGACTAAGCGTGCATTAGATGCAGCTGCATCTCGAGGTGGCGTATGTATGTGCGTGTGTGTGTGTGCGTGTGTGTGTGTGTGTGTGCGTGTATGTGCGTGTGTGCGTGTGTGCGTGTGTGTGGAGTCTATCGGATGAATGCACCCCGGAAGGCGCTGAACGGACCGCAATGAACGCGCTTCACCACACTTTCCTGTTAATGTGCGACTCATCGACGTCGGGTCGGTCTCTTCCCTCGCTGCGAAGATACAGCGTGCGCAGACGTGCAGTCTGACATACCTACACACCATACCTCTGCTCCATCCCCCACCCACACCCACACCCACGTATACGCATGGGTCGTGGCGACTGCGCGCGGTGCTCTACCAACGTCATGGCGAGACGAGGTAGGCGACTGCGACTAGCGTGTACCGCGCTGAATCATTCTCTCTCTCACTCCTCACTGTGTCTCCTCCTCCTTCACCGTCTCTGTGCGAAGGTACTTCCACTCTCCCCCTCCCTCTCCCGGCACCGCAGCCGTTCACCAGTCCGCACCGTGGCGAGCCGGACGACACTGTAGCGCAACGAGTGCGTGTGTGTGTGTGGCACAAACACACTCTCCGTTTGTCTAGATCCACTCCAGTCCCACGAGAAACGCCCCTCCTCCTCCCCGGCCTGCGCTGCCCCCACGTGTCGGTGCTCTCTCGTGTGTGTGTGTGTGTGTGCGGACTCCCTCCTTCGTCCCCCCACACTTCACTCGGGTGACGCACGCAGAGAGCAGGTCTGTACACGCGGGGGAGGCTTCCACTCGCAGTACTCACCGTCGCTGTCCGTGACGATGTCACGTCATGCGCGACGGGGCTCGCCGTGCCGCTCCCCCTCGTCGCCGGACCACTCTCCTGTGGACGGGCAGCCCAGCGAGCGCCTCCTCCGCCTTCTCACGCGTCCGCGGGCGCAGGGCGGCTACGGCGGCCGCCTCAACTACACGGAGTTCAGCACTCTCGCGTCGTCGCTCGGCTGGAACCTGGAGGATATGGACGACTGCTGGTACGACATCATGATGGGGGAGCCGTGCGCCGAGGCGGCCGACATGACGCGCGTAGCGGAGTGCGTGTGCAGCTACTGCCTCGCGTCCCCGCTCCCCATACTGGAGCGGCAGAGTGCGGCCGCGGTGTCGCCGGGCGGGGCTGTCGCGTCCGCAACGCCGCCGCGGCTCACGTCCCCATCGATGGACTGGGACGCGACGGTGCAGCTCTCCCCACCAACACCGCCGTCGCGCGCCGCAGAGACCGTCGCCCACGCCACTCCAGAGAGGACGTCGACGGCGGTGTCGCCGCGGCCGGCGCACTGCACTCTAGAGCGCCGGCGCGCTGGCGCAGGGAGGAGCCCGCGCTACACGGTGGGGACGGCGTCAAGCGAGCACAAGAAGGTCGCCGCGCCGCCGCGTCCCTCTGCCGTGTCCACCACCGCCCACTCACGGCAGCGCCGGGCGTCGGCGTCGCCGGCGACGGCTGCACCGCGTGCCACCGAAGCACCCGGCAGAGCTGTCTTCTTCCGCCTCTATGAGGACGCGATGGAGCAGCAGCGGAGGCGGGCGACCGCCGCACCGCCGGACGACGACGCCGCCGCCGAGTGCACGTTCCATCCACGTGTCACGCCGTACGCGCACACGACACCCGACGGGGCCGACGCGCCGTACAACCGACCGACGCAGTCGTACTTTGCCAAACTCACGGCCCAGGACAGGCGGGACAGTCTCGATGCGGAGTCGCCGCCGAGCCCACGGGTGTCGTACCATCCAGCCCCGGGTCCGTCCTCCACCGTGCCGACCGGCTACGTGGAGGGCGTGGCGCGGCTGCGCAGCTACCTCGCCTCTCGACACGCGCGCGCGAGCTTCGAGGCCGGTCTTCGTGGCAGCTCTCCGACAGACGTGGACCGCCTGATCGCGGCGCCGATTCTGCGCCTCCCCGTCACCGTGGATGGTGCGGCGGAGGCGATCGATGTGCGACTCGCCGCCTCGGCAATGTGCACGCGCGCCGCAAGACCGCGTAGTCCGCGGGCTGATGTCGCCACCTATCAGAGGCGCTGCGACACGCACCATCGCTCAACCCCTGCCGCACTGTCCGGGGCTGCGACTCTCTCACGAGCGCCGTCTTTGTAGACGCGGTGCCACAGTCGATTCAATGCTGTTCACTCACCTCCTTGTGAAGCTCCCTCCCTCCGTCCCAGTAGGCATGTAGGCGTGTGCAAGTGTGTGTGTGTGTGTATGTGTGTGTCGCTGCTGCAGAGGCAGATGTATGCGTCGTCGTCGCCTACCGTCTCTCACGTTCTTAAGTCACGTCGAGAGTCGTTGTTTTTTTTTTTTTGTTGTTGTGTTGTAGACGGTGCAGCCCTGAGAACGGCGGGTGGGTGGGCAGCGCAGGACCGACGCCTCCCCCCCGCCGCCTGGGCTCGCTCGCACGTAGATGACCGTAGACCCGCTCGCCGAGCACCGTCTCGTGCCGCTGAATACATCGTGTTGAACAGTGCGGGCGGCACACCCGCCTCACTTTTCAGCTGCCGCCCACGAGAGAGAGAAAAAAGGAGAAAAACAACAACAGAACGAGGGTGTACACGCACGCACACACTCACACACAGACACTTGCATGGTTCATGTCCTCTCCCTTGTTGTGCACCTGTGTGCACCGCGCGCCTCCCATAGGAAGAGAGGGAGAGAGACGTGTGTGTGTGTGCTTCGATACATGTATGTTTCTGTGTGGCCTCACCACCGCTCAACACGCGCATGGACGCACACACACTCTCTCTCCCTACTTCTCCGTTTCTGCTTCTTCACTGGCGTGGCTGCACCACCTGACGGCCGCGTCGCTGTTCACGGCGTGCCACTCTTCTTGTCCTTGGTGTGCGCACTGCGTCGTGACTCACTGCGGGGGAGAGGGGCGTGTGGTGTCTGCCGTGTAGTGGACACGCCACACGCACGCACAACACCTCCCTCATACTCCTCCACCGCACCGCAGCGCGAGGCGCGCACGATGCCCTTCGCTGTCTCGCACCCGTGCGACACGGCAGAGCGGGTGGAGGGCGAGCCTTTCTTCAAGTTGGCGACCTACACTCTGCAGCCGCCACCGGCGAGCACCGCGCAGGACACTACCGAGCTCGTTGTGCACGTCCGCGCATTTGACGTGCTCCCGTTGTGCGATGCGGTGGGTCTGCTCTCCGGCACCGACGCCACCGGGCTCATCGTCTGGGGTGGCGCGTTGGCCCTCCTGGAATGGCTCGCGAGACACCCGCAGCGTCTGCGAGCCCGACTCCTCGCCGCACCCTCCAACGACGTCGCACACTTCATTGAGCTCGGGTGTGGCTCTGGCGTTCTGGCGGTCGGCCTGTGCACGCTGCTGCGTGACACAGTCTTGCCGGGGGAGGCTGAGCTGCGGCCGTCGCTGGCGGCGCGCGTGTGGGCCACCGATGGCAACCCGGAGTGCGTGTCGCTGGCGCAGCGGAACTTGGACGAGCAGCACAGTGCGCGTGGTGGGTCAAGCGACGGGGTGGCCGCGTCGGCCGTGTTGCTCCCATGGGGCGATGCAGCGGCTGTTCACCACCTCCATCACGCGCACATCTTCGCTGCCGCGGCGAGTCTCATCATCCTTTCAGCCGACGTCTTGTACGACGCCGCCGCGGTGCCGCTTCTTGTGTCCACCGTAGCCGACATCGCGGCGACGTGTGGGTCGAGCAGCGGCACCGCGGCAGCCCCGCTTCCCGTGGAGTGGTGGCTGGCATACACACCGCGCAGTCTCACGCGGGAGTCGAATGAGCGCATCTTCAACGCCCTCCTCGACGCCATCGCGCAGCGCCGGTGGTCGTACGAGCTCGCCGACCTCCCCGCCGGGTCCGTCGCCTCTGGCTTCGAGAATCGCGCTGACTGCGCCACCCCAGCGCTGCTGGGTTGCATACTCGTTGTGCAGGTGTCGGGCTCCAGCGTGCACCGATGAGGCGGGCGGTGGCACCCCTTCCCTTCTCGTAAACACACACACACACACACACACACACATCACACACGCAGACACTCATCGAGGTGCTCCTGCGCTTCTCCCGCGCTTCAGAGTGTGTCGTTGTAGTTTGGATCGCTGGCCTTCCTCTCGCCCCGCGCGCACATATTTCGGCAGCGGTGGAGACACGAGCGCATCGACGCAGAGGCGACACACATTGGTGTCGGGGCCGCACTGCTTCGCACGCGCAGTTCCACGGTCACCGAGGGTCTTCATCGAGCACTCCGTCCACCTCCACCATTTTCATCACCGCAGAGCTTGGCGGACGCTCCCCCCAAGCAAGCACGCAGGCAAGCGCCACGGGGCACCGATGCTGGTGTGAGTTAACCTGCCCCCACTGAGCCGGCGTCGTAGGAGGGACGTGAGGGAGTCGTGTGAGCTTCTCCTCTCCCGTTCTCGTGAGGCAGCATCCCACGTGCGATATCTGCTGCTCTCGACATTCTCCCAAGCTACCATCTCGTCCTCAGAGGGGTTGTGAGGGGGAGAGGGTGAGAGCAGGGACCCGAGCGTGTCGGTCGCTCTCCGCCAGTGTGAACGTGTCACACACAGTAACGTGTGTGCGGTGACATCGACTTCCCTCCTCCCTCACACACTCCACACTCGACATCGGCCCATCCACCACTTTATGGCGAACAGAAATGAAGTCGATGAGAGAGAGTGAGATGCACAGTTAGACAAATAGACAGGCAAACCCTGCGTGCCTTCCTTCAATCCCTCTCCCGCTTTCCCCTCTGCACATTGGCCACACACACAGACACACACACACACACACACACACTCACACTGAAAGCTGAGCTCCACGTCCCTTCTCTCTCTGTGTTTCAAGTGATGGATCGACCGCACGGCGGGACAGCGGGAGCGGCATTGCACGATAACACTGCCTCTACCACTTCAGGTGGCAATGGGACGCTTTGGAGGAGCGGCTTGCCCGGTGCCCCATTCAGTGCCGGTGTCGCTACTCACACACATCTGCGGCTGAAGGGGGACACCGATGCGGCTCGAGCGAGGGACGGTGATGAGGACAGGGGCAGCCTCGCCACGCGCGACTCAGATCCACATGGTGCACCCGGGCAGCCTCTCGTACACATCTTCGACAGAGAGAATCGGACTCAAAGAGCTCCGGTAAGAACGCGGCAGAGCTGGAGGTGGGTGACACTGCTCGCCCTTGCGGTGCTGCTCCTGATGGCGGTTTGCCTCCAACTCACGACAGAGTCCTTGAGGACTGAAGTGCGGCCACGGCGGCTGCTGCCTGCGCCGTCGTCTCAGCCGGCCCCACTTTCAGAAGGAGAAAGTAGCGTGGCAGCGGATCCAGCTTTCTCGGTGGTGGTGCAGCACGAGAGTGCGCTGCAGCGACTGACACCGGCGCAGCGCGCGCGTGTGGACGGGGGCGCCGGCGGCAGTGATAAGGCGCGTCTCTCACTCTCGCAGCTGCCGTCCTGGACGCTGCATGTCGTCGATGAATCGTGTGACACGTGCTTCGACACACCGACCTACGGGACTGCCGTGGCTGGAATGCCGGAGGACATGATGGGCGGTGATGACGAGGGTGAGACGGAGAAGGAATCTGCTCCTCTGTCCGTCTTCGCCACCACATCTGCGCCGCTCGGCCTCATGGGGCCGCTGCTCTTCGCCATGGCGAGTGTGACGGACGACGTGGACGTGGCGGCGGAGCTGCAGCAGTGGCCCTGGGTGACGCGGTCCTACGCACAGCAGCGTGCCGGTGCCAACAGTGGCGCGCCGCGGCACCTGATCGTGATGGGCATCCCGTCGACGGACCAGCCGAGGCGCTACCCGCTCCGCGATGCGCAGCGTGCGACGTGGCTGACGTACCGCGAGGTGGCGCGCGCCGAGAACGACTTCACCGGCGCACTCCTGCCGCTGTACGTGTTCGCCGCCGCGGAGCGCGAGTCCGACAGCCAGAACAGCAGCGGCACACTTGACATGGATCAGCTGACGCCGACAGTGAACGAGTACGTGGCGGTGAGTGCGCAGCGGCGAGGGACGAACAGCGTGCCGGCGGACCATGACCAGCGCCGTGTGGTGCTGCGTGAGGGGTGGCGCGACATCCCTCGGAGCGACGCGGCGGTGTGGGAGTCGCCGTGC